>JAPVRG010236515.1:33920-52064 GCA_029783565.1 Rhagoletis cerasi
CGGTATACTTATTGATGGGTCTATCTCTGCTCCTTCTGGTACTTACAATTTTTTAGGCTCGGACCAAAGTTAATATACCATTTCATATTCATGAAAGGTATAATGAGAAATTGAAAATAAAAAGTTGTAAAAATAGACTAAAATCGTGTGTCCAGTCCTTCGCTAGGCCTGATCACCAACACAAAGGCAACGAAAGCCGACCGAAAACAGCTAACAACAGCTGGCGAATGCAAGTGAGCGCATTTGTGTGCGTGCGTACGTGCATGTGTGTGTTGGAAATAGTAAGTGCGAGTGAGTGAGTGAAATGACAGCAAAAAGAGTGGCAATCAGCTTCCACACGCACAAAAAGGAACCACAACAGTGATGGCATCGACAACGACGGCGACGGCAGTGGCAGTGGTAGCTGCATGGATAGCAGCTGCAGCAACAAAAATTTTCCACATGTTGGGTGGGGACGTTAGCCGAAAAATAAATGAAAAAAGTTGCATTGCTACCAAAAAAAAGGTAAACGAAATATATAAAACCAAATGGAATTGCAAAAATTGCAAGCGAAAAATAAACACGGAAATATAAAAAGAAATTATATGAAATTTGCCAGCCTAAAAACAATGCATGTTGCCAGCCGCAAACGTGCATATGTACATATACATACATATATACATGTATGCATCTTTGTACGTATATCTGCATGCATACATTGGTAGGCGTTTTGTATGTTTGTGTTAGTTAGGCGTATTTGTGTGAAGCACACGTGGTATTTGGAGGTTGTGATTTTTTGTTGTTGCGACTATTGTTGTTGCAAATGGTATAGCGAGCGCATTCAACAGAGTTGTTTGCAATGGCGAGAAGGTATACAGGTGAAATATTATTGACTTGAATTCGACCGATTTCTTGGACCCCAAATATTCTATCGAGCTGACTGCGGGTGTTGAAAAATATCGAGATCTACAACAGAGCTTAATTAGTTTTAGCGAGATTTCAAAGATTGTGCAGGGCCCATAAAGCAGCGTTTTCTGCCTTCCCCCACCGTTAATATTTTTCGACATTTCGAAGTATTCTATGATTGAACTTTCATCTAAAAAAAACTAAAGCTATAATGCATGCTTTTGGATAGGACAAAGCCAGATTCATAGCCTCAAAAAGCTTGTCAAAGAGCTGAGCTCCTCTAAGGGTTAAGAAACGCTTCTAGAAGAGGTGCACTATTTTAATAACACGCATTTATGAAATTCAAACCTTTATTCGTTTACACAATATGTAAGAGCCTCTATATGGACTTACATATAAGCAAGAATTGCAATAGCAAACTGCAGCTAGCAATATCGAAGAATGCAGCTGTGCCATTGCCAAACCCATTCCAACATATGCAGTGCGAGTTTGGTTGAAGATTATGAAATTCACGCATTTCAAGCTCCAACGGCTAGTCTGCGTGGATATCACCGGTGCTATGAGGACAATTAAGCAGGCCTTCGCTGCATATTGCCATGGACTGAGAAGGAAGTCTTGTTTTTTACAGCAAAATCCATATCTGGGACAAATACAAAGATAGAAACCAATACATTCTTCCATTTTCAATTTCATACTCCCAGAGAAAAGATTCGGTGAAAGCTTTGTAATTCGGCCTAAAAAAAACTACCTACTATGTTGCTCTAGTAGTTGTGGCTAAACTTAGTAACCCAAGCTCTGAGAGCAATATTCGCCCCCCCTGGAATGCTTTCCGATCGCTTTATTGGCTTAAGAAAGAGCTAAAGTGCAGCACTGAAAAAAACTGGAAGGGAATGGGCATACTCTCTAACTACATACACATATAAGTATATCAAAATATAGTTGAACAGTTTGTGCAGAGCTTTTGCTCCAACGACCTTCCGACAAAATGATTGCAGTGGAATGGAAAATGACGATAGTATAGGCTTTTGGGGTTAGTCTGTCGATATCTCCTCCTCGTACAAAACCAAAACCAAAAAAAGTCCGGCCATAAAAATCGTATTTTTGGAAATATCAGCTGAGAGACCAAAAAGTTGCAGGCTTCCTTACTGGCCATTGCAGAGTATTGAAGCACTTGTTCAGCTTTGGTGTGGCAAAGCACTGAGCCTAAACGGCATGACTGAGTGTCAAATTGGCAAAGAATATCGTTAGTTTCCTCAATTTTACTTTGTTGAGAGAAGAAATGTAACCGAATTGAGCTTCGATGCAGTAGGCATCAGTGGCTTGCTCGCTTGCTCCCATCTACATAATCAGAAATGACTAACAATATCGACTAGAACAAAACAACCCACACAGCACCCGAAGCCGAACACTAAAGCTAGTGCCGTCCCGAAGGTGGTCATCGCTGCCCGTATATAGATGAATATGCGTCAAAATCCTCTTCTAAAATTTGGCGCAAAATTAATAACCCTATCGGAAGACGTTATAAATTTTGCAAATGACGTCGTAGGTCCATCATATTTGACATTTTTGAACTAGACTGCTGCAGTATGCAAACAGAGAGAAGCGATGGAGCGCTATACTCCGCAAGAGCGTGGAATAAACGTGTCGATTTTGTTGACCAATAAGCGGTCAGTGGTGTTGGCGCAGTGTGAATATCGACGTCGATTTCCTAAGCGTGTAGCGCCAACAGAGCAAACATTCCGACGCTTAGCTGTTCGACTCGAATAGACTGGAACCACGCGCGACATTGCAGGGCGTGGCCACTCAAAGCCACTGTGAGGTGCGGCGTTCACGCGGGAGGAGTTATTAGGCCATATTTTTTGAGGACGTCGTCGGCCATTATAAACTACTTCTCACTGCCGGAATTGGATGAGTGGAGCTTGGTTAGATGCGGTTTTAACCAGACGGTGCAACCACATTCTCAGCACGGGCCACAATGAAGTGAAGGAAGCGTTTTCTGATAGCGTAATCTCACGTTTTGGCGATTTGGCATGGCCAGCAAGATCACCCGATTTAATCATCCCAGACTTCTTTCTGCGGGGCTATTGGAAGTCGCGGGTTTATGCCAACAAGCATGGGACAATCGCAGCCCTTAAGGAGAATATTGGACAGGAAAGCGAAGCGTTATCACTGAAAATCTTGCGGAAAGTCATGCAAAATGCGATAAAACGGCCACAAATGTGTATCAACACTGGCGGCAGCCAGTTGACGGATATCATTTTTTCCACTTAACAGAAAAAATTGTAAAGGTCCAAGTAAAGATTTGCATAACACAAAATCATTTTTTTTATTTAGTAAAGGGCTCATTGTAATGACGCATGTGGGGTCAGCTACTCCCAATCCCTACTAAAACAATTTTGAACTTCGCAGGAATTTTAGAAGACCCCTGATTTCCACGCATCTAAGGTCCTCCAAATTGTTGAATAATTGCCTACAATGAGTGGAAAGTCTTCGTCTGGATAGAGCAGGACACTGGCACAACAGGTGCGGAATCGTTTCCTCCTACTCTTCTTCTTGACAGCTTCTACAGAAGTCGTATAATCGTGGGCCTATTCGATAGGCATGTTTGCCAACTAGGCAGTGTCCTGTTATAACATATTCTATCAACCTGATATTATCCTTATTGAGGTTCAGTAGTAGGCCAGTGCGTTTAGCACTGAGCACAGGCCACAACTGCTCGACAGTTTTGCAGGTGTTTTCGTTGTGCCATCTGTCGTTCGCTACTTTGGTAAGCCTCTCGGAAATGAGTAGCTTGCAATTTGTAAGGGTATTCCTATTTCGACGCTAGCATCCTCAATAGGAAGGTCTGTGCCAAGTCGTGCCAGTTCATCGGCCTTACAATTCCCCTCTATGTCGCAGTGTCCCAGAACCCATATCACCTTTGGGCGAAATGACCCAGCCATCTCATTAAGAGATGCGCGGCATTTCATGGCTGCCATGGAGGTTTTCGACCGCTTTATAAGGGATTTTATTGCCGTCTGGCTGTCATTGAAGATGTAGATATCAACTTGGGGTATCATATCACACTTTACCAGTTTTGTGGCCCTGTCGATTGCCAACAGTTCCGCCTGAAAAACGCTACAGTGGTCCGGAAGGCAAAAGCTAAGGGAGATTCCCAGGTGGTAGGAGTATACACCGCCACCAACTCTCCCCTCGAGTTTGAGCCATCTGTGTATACATGGATGGACTCTCTGCTCATTACAGCGTCTCGTTTCCACTCTTCCCTTGAGGGTAGGAGGGTCGTAAAAACTAATTATTCAAACTATTTCGTCCAGGGACCGAAAATAATCGTTAAATATCATAATTTTTATTTTTCGATCAAAAAATAATCGCTATTTTATGATTTTTATTTTTTTTGATCAAAACATATTCGTTATTTTTGATTTTTATTTTTTCGATAATTTTTAGTCGTTATAACGGAGACTGCTTTTTTATGACCGCTTTAAATCTTTTATGATCGGAAAAATACAAATCAATAATAACGATTATGTTTTGATCGAAAACATAAAAATCATAAAATGACGATTAAATTTGATCGAAAAAATAGAAATCAAATTTTAACGGTTAAATTATGATTTTTATTATAAAGATCATAACCGTTACAGTCCCTGATTTCGACACTTTAAAATAATTCTACTAGTCGTTAGTTTATTCATAGTTAATCTGCAGTTCATTTTATTGGGAGGAAAGTGAAAATATTTTAGCGAATGCCCTAAGCAGGCAAATTATATTGAGAGGTCTTAATAAATCCATTGGTAAATGCAAGAAGTTTCGGAATCTCTTGGGCCTTTCGCTTAGGCTTTGGGATAAAAAGAGCTAAGCCGTGAAAGCGATGAACCGAGGAAAGCGAAGCAATATATAATTTTTTTCTCCAGAGATGTTTTTTTTAACAATTCCAATTAAAATATATTTTTACTCCAGATAATTTTGTGCTTCCGCTGACTTCATTTTATGCTTGATTGTATTTTCTACTTCCAATTGTCAGAATTTGTAAAATCCGCCACTGTTTGCCGCGCCATATGTGGGCTATTCTCGACCCATCCATTCGCAGAAGCCATAAGCGAGAGTGAGCAAAAAGGCTGAACAAACTCCAGCAGAATGCAACTCCTCTTATTTCTAGGCTCAGAAAATAAAAAGATTGAACCATTTGTTTTTATATATTTTTTAAAATGCAAAACAAAACAAAAAATCCAATAAAACATACAAAAAAATTAAAAAAGTGGAATAGATTTTTGTACTTTTTGCTACAGCAGCAAGGAGTGGCTGTGGGCTGAATTGAGTGAGAATTCGTTGCACTGACCAACAACACAATAAAAGTGGGAGAAGCAACAACAATAGCAACAAATATGAACGCATACATTGAAAAACAGAGAAAGAGTAAATTATTGCAATTTTTGTTGTCTCGCAATGTTGTTGGCGCTGTGAGTGCATGGTTGATAAGGGGAATAGCGGGATGGGCAGGATGTGCCATCGACATGTGGGGATATAAACACACGTCAGTGCGTGTGTGTCTGTATGCATTTGCAGCATCGAACGGTTGCATTACAAATTTTTTTTATCAAAACAAATAAAAAAATGTTCGCGAAAAATGCTGCAGCAGCGGCAGTAGAAGCAAATAAAATAAAATTATTCGTTCTGGGAATAAAAAAATCGGCAAAAGTGACCAACAAAACACACACTTAATACTTTTTTAAATAAAATAAACAAAATAAATGCAATGAAACAAAAAATAAGAGGACGGTCCGCAATGCACACATATATATGTATCTACATATATGTACACACATACGTAGTAGGCATATGCACACAATCACACATCCAAACGCATAGATTTATGTGCGTAGACTTTGTTGCAACGTTGCCGTGGAGAATCACAGTATCAACGGGGGCGCCGGGCGTGTGGCGCGTTAGGCGCAGACAAAGCAATGCATACATACTTATATATCCATAAGGATGTATGTATGATCCAATTTGTGCGTGCAGCAGACCTAGACCGACGCAGCATTTGACAATTTTGCGGGCGCAGCGACGACGTCGACGAGCTTTGCATGCAACGCGTACAACAACTACACATGAAAATGGAAAATTAAAAACTCCGCCCCAAACGCTGGTAAATGAATATATATGTATGTATGTCCATGTAGCTGTAGAATAAAAAAAAATTCACCTAATAAAACTAAAAAGTAAAAATAATGTACACATGTAAAAAGAAAAAAACTTGTTCGCGAACAAAAATGCAACAAAATACTTACAACATAAATAATCGAATTTCATTGTCGATACACATGCACACACACCAGGCGCTATGTCAATATATATATATATATTAATATATATCTTTAAGTGACATATGGGAAATTCAAGTATGTACATATGTACATTCGCCTGTGTACGCAGTTGAAAGAACGCTAATTTCGATAGGCCCCTGCAAGAAATTCGTAACTAAGGAGACAAGTTCTGGAATGTTCCTAGGCATTTTCCGACTTCAAATTATCATTAGCTTATTTTCAATGGGGTAGAGGGGTTGTGACAAGCAAATAAAAACAATTAGCTTCATTTCAGGGTAGATAAATAAGCTATGACTTTTCGAATTTCTGGCGTGGATTGGTAACACTAATAATAATAATAATAATAATAATAATAATAATAATAATTACACTGTACAGCACTCGGCTGGGTATTGGACCAAACCAATTTTTTTATAAGAGATCGAGTCATAAGTAAAAAAGTGGTTTCTCCCTTTTTCGAAGTTAGCCTCCGAAATCGAGGTATGGGCCTTCGAAGCTCGAAATTGGCCTTTGGTAAAAATATTTTTAATTATTGTAAGTAAATAACTAAAAAAGTAAAAATATGGTTTAGTCCGCCTTTTTCTCTTATTTAAACGGTTCATAACTCTTTTGTGCAAAATTATATTACAAGCGTTATAAGGGATCAAAAGTCAGATCTTCGAAAAATTAAAAACCTTATATTTTAAAAACTTTTGAATTGATTAAAATAAATGAATATGGTTGTAAAGGTGATTAAACGTCCTTTCTTTGGGAACCTATTCAAGACTTTTCAAGGATGGTTATAGGCTAAAAAAATTTCGATGTACCAAGAGGGCCTGGCATCTCTCATACAAACTGAATTTTTCATACTGCATTTCTCTAGAAGTGTTCATGGTAGAATACTGAAACTTGGTATGGATACATACGAAATTAATCCCATATTCGTGGAAAAGATGGGAGTTGTTGTGAAAGGGGAGTGGCACCTTTCCTACAAATTTGAGTCTCGGTGGAAGTGTTTGTGGTAGAATACTGGAATTTGGTATGGAGATATGTATGTTAAATAAATTCTGTACTCATGGAGAAAAGTTGGGGTTATTGAAAAAGGAGGCGTACCGCTTCTCATACATACTGGAACTTTAATAATGGATGTTTCTGAATGGATTTGAGATAGAGTACTGTTATTTGAAGTGGAGATACGTATATGAAACTAATCACATAATCATAGAGAAAAGTCGGAATAGGAAAAAAGGGCGTGGTCTCTTCGAATAAGTGGAATTTTCATATAGCATATCTCTGCAAGTATTTGAGTTAGGGTACTGAAATCGTTTGTGGAGATTTATTTAGTAATACCCTTATGGACAGAAAAAAGTGAGTTCATAGAAAAGGAGACATGATACATCCCATATAAAATAAAACTTTCAGCATACCTCTGGAAGCATTTAGTTAGACTGCTGGCATGTGTTATTTTATCAGTGCCGCGTTACTGAATTAGAGCTGGAAATATTAAAAAACGGGTGTGACACCTCTTGGAAAGTTACATGTTCATGCGGGGTATCCCTGGAATGAGTTTAAGCTCCACTTAGAGGGATTGGTATCTATCATATAACCATAACAAAATCTACCATTTAGAGTAAATTTTACGAGATACGGTCTCACTGGATTCACTTTTTGAACTTAACCTTTAATCCTTCCTTAATAAGGAAAACTTCTACATGGCAAGTGATCTGCTGAAAACGCATAAATTATGTTGCTTAAGCCTGCAACAAGAATGTTTCTAATAATTTGGTTACACCACTGCAAAGTTACATACGTTTATACATATATAATGATTTTTCAATGCCTTTATGCTGGTCATCTTTGTAGGGGACTAGGTAAGGGCACTACTTGTTTTCTAACATTTTCTAGAAATTAAAAGAGACTGCTACACTAAGGGTTCCATGGCAAATAATTATAAACTCAGCAAATTTAATACACTTGATATTACGCTCTCGTATCAATATTTTATTGATAAATGAGGCCGCGAGAGCAGAAGTGGCCTGACCCAAAATTTTTTTTGCACTTAACTAACTAAAATAGTAAATGTAATAAATTCGGGGACCGCAACGGTTACGATCTTTAAAATAAAACTCATAATTTAACTTTTCAAATTTTATTTCTATTTTTCCGATTTAATTGTTATTTTAAAATTTTAATGTTTTTTGATCAAATTCAATCGTTATTTTCTGATTTTTATTTTTTCGATCATGTATAATCGATAAATTTGGAGTCATATTTTATCGATCAAATTTAATCGTTACTTAATAGTTTTTATTTTTTCCATCAAAAAATAATCGTCATTTTTTATATTTAACCGTTAATTTCAGATTTAATTTTTTAGATCATAAAAGATTTAAATCGGTCATAAAAAAGCAATTTCCGCTAGATATAACGGTTAAAAATAATCGATAAAATAAAAATCACAAAGTAACGATTAAACTTGACCGAAAAAGTAAAAATCAAAATTTAAGAATTACATATTCTTGATCTTAAAAATAAAAATAAAAAAATAACGATTTTTCAATGATCTAAAAATAAAAATCTTAATATTTAACGGCTATTTTTGGTCCCTGGATAAATTTTGAAATAAAAGTAGCGTGTTCCTTAATTTTCAGGTACTTATTAATTAAGTTATTTTAAAATTTAAGAATAAGCGACTTTTATTTTAAAATGTATCACACTTCAAACTATTTTTAGTAAAGTACAAAAAAAATTAAATTGTGGATTAGGCCACTTCTGCTCTCACGGCCTCAAATACGGCATTCTGCAAAAAAAGAAGACGAAATAAAGTGGAATATTTAAATAGCTTGGTCGCTAGTTAAGTAAAAGCCTATTGCCATCATCAATGTAAAACGCCCTAAGTATTTGGCGCAATTTGAATTGTACCTTTTGGATAAATTTGTACAGTATTTTGTATGTATATTTGACTATCTTTCACTTCCATGCCCTTCATCACTTATATTCGCGTTACCGTGGATTCTAAATTTGTGCCTAAAATCAAGAATCGCTACGCTACGCTATGCCACGCTACCTCATTCATAAGTATCGCGATAAAAATTTCGCACGCTTTCCGCCAAATTTTCCGCGTCCTACACATGCCATTCATTTGCAATTTAATTTCATTTACAAATTAACACTAATGTCTGTCCGCATTTATCTCAATAAAAACCATTATTAAGATGTATTTCACGCTGCGATCCTCGATTAACAAAGAGAGACAAATTCAAGTGATCAAAGATTCAAACTAATAATTCATAAATCAACAGCAATAAAATTAAGAATTTCAAGCGATTCGGTGGATTTTTCGAAGTTTTTTGTGCCAAAAAAGAGATTTATGATTCCCATAAAATAGAAAATAGGAAAACAGACAAATTCTAGCCTTCTCTGTACGAGTAAGTGTTGATGTTTTACATTTGATGTGTGCATCGGGCATTCGGCTATCAGCTAGTTCATGCCCCGTCTATCTGAAAGAATAGGAAGCGAATAGAATTTGATGTTTGCTTAGCACTCGTCTATGTATTTAAATGCATGTGGCACATTGCATAGCGCAGTGTTGCATGTTAAAAATAACGCCAGCCACTTGTCAGAATCGGCAATGTGTCGGCACCCGACCCCGCCATGATCGTTCCCGAACCTATGTATCTACATAAATACGTATACTTCCGAGCCCTTATGCCTGGTGCATTTGTGTGTACCGGAATGGCGAAATTTTCAAAATATTTTTGGCTCTCGGTAGAACTTTTCATTTTCGCTGAGGAATTTCGCTAAATTTACATAATCTATGCCGAACTGATGGCGAACACATTAAAATGACATGTTAATTCAAAGCTATGAATGTTTGCAGATATGTAAGTATGTTTAGATACTACAAGTATATATATGAAGATTTAGTGTGAACATATGTAGGTATGTATGTTGTAAATGTGAAGACGTCTAATTTTGTGATGTTAATGATCTTTGATAGAAATATATAAATTTGTTTAGGAATACATGCATACATATGTGTGTGTGCGGACACATTTATAAATGCCATGTACAGACGTCATGTCTTTTCGAAAGAGATTTTAATGTTCTCCTCGAGAGTGTTACAGAAATCGCCATTTAAGGGCACATCCAATTTCAGTATGTCGTTTTCAAATTACTGTAGAGTAAGGCCACGTGAAAAGGTACTACAAAAATTTAGCGAAGTCACGGAATTTTTAAAAAATGCTTATGCTGGCAATAAATATTTTGAAAAAATTCGTATATTTCATCGGGATAATAAACTGTAAACATACATATATACATATATAAGTGTGCATGATGTCATCTCTATTAGAACTCTAGATACCCGGGCATCGAGCAATTCGAGTAGCTCGATACTCGCTCGAAACTCGTTCATTGCTCAACTACTCAAATGTTTGTTCATTTATTCATTAAAAGCATTTTTTTATTTGAATTTCTAACAATCTTTGCATTATATATCAATAATTTGAAAAATTTAAAAAGTTGCTAACAAAAATGTCAATATAATAAAAAAAACATTGCTCAAATTACTCGAAAAAACTCGTTTGCTCGAGCTCATGCTCGAAAATTTTCGAGTAATGAGCATTGAACAAGTGTGCGAGTACCCGTTGCTCATATACCCGGGCTGTTTGAAAATATGCGAACAAAATCGAGAGCTCTAATCTCTATATCTACTAAAGTTTAGGAGGAGCTATTTTTTTCAATTTTGTCATGCATTAAAATATAATTGTCAATAAAATGGTCAAAAATTTAATATTGAAAGTAACCCAAGTAGATTTTTTTTATTTGTCAAATATTGAAAGCAATGAGGTCTTTCGGGTTTCAGCAGATCTTAATGCAGCTAGTGACAATAATATCAGTCGCGCCAAAGCGTTTTATATTAGATTTTTCGCTCTTTTCATCAATCAGACAAGGTATGGCCGGAAACACTCTAACAAAGAAAAATGTAAAAATAAAGCATTTGCTACCATCTATTGTGGCCGTTTAAGTTTTTAACATTAAAAAGTTAATTATCTAATCACAATACGTACCAATATTAGAAAAAATTTGTTTTAAATACAAGTTACGTTAAAAAGAAATGTGCCGCAAAAATCGGATGTAACGTTGCCAGTGCAAAAATAAAAAAGTTTTTTTCAGATATTTTAAAGGCCTTTTCAAAAGGAATTTTCGCATATTTTTTTAATATTATACATACGTTTCTCATACCAATTATAAAAATTAAAAATATGTTACGTTGCCAATGATTTTTAATGAAACTGAATTAATTCCTTGTGACAAAGCTCAACAAAACAAAAACTATATGGAACAAGTAAGAGCAGTGCTGTCTTCAGATATGCCGAAGGCTTCATGTCTTACATCAGAAAATTTACTTTAACAGATTACTGCATTTGAAAATAGTTGTTTGGGTGCCAGCAAGGAGAATTAATATAAGGTGATAGCAGGAGTACAAAAACAAAAAGTTACATGTATTTTGTTTTGTTTTGGCGGCCTTACGTGTCAAAATCTGTAAGAGTGTGTGTGAAAATGCAAACAAAATTTTTCAATTTGACATTAGAAGCCGTGCGGCGAAACACATACACAAAATCAGCTGATCTAGTAACCCCACCTTATATAAATTTGCCTTGGGTGCTAGCAAAATTTTTATATTCACAGCATATGTAGATAGAGGAGTTACATAAAGTAAAACCCCATATCTGAACAATCAGTTGTATGGAGGCTAAAGGTTATAGTGACCTGATCTTTGTCATTTTTACTGTAAGCTTTTTGTTAATAATGAGTGAAAATAGTGAGAAATTTCATGTTCATAGCTGCATAAATGGAGGAGTTATAACGAAAAAACCCATATCTGAACAATAAGTTGTATGAAAGCTATATGTTATAGCGAGCCGATCTTTGGAATTTAGTATACGTATTCTGTTGATAATTAGTGAAAATTGTGCGAAATTTGATGTTCCTAGCTGCATAAGTGGAGGAGTTATAAGGCAAAACCTCATATCTGAACAATCAGTTATATGGGAGTTATGTATATTCTGCGGTTGTCCGATTTTGTCAAAAACTGAGGGACTAGATTGCATACAAACAGACGGACAGACGGACATGGCTAAATCGACTCAGTCTGATGTTCTGATCATATACGTATACATTTTCATGGGTCTATCTCTTCTTATTCTGGTACTTATGGTCAAAAACAACAATTAAAATTAATATTAAAAAATCGAATAATTTCTTTTAATTTTATGTACTCAATTTTCGTAAGTGTAACGTTGCCAGTGTCATGTGCAACGTAGCCAGTGCCTAAATTTTTGTTAAAATACATTCAAAACCCCCAAATTTTAAATGACGAATTATGCCCTTACCTTGTGGCATGCTTGCGTCAGTTCACCGAACTTTAAAAAAATATGAACTTAGTTTTAATTTTATTTCCAAATTATGTAACGTTGCCAGTGTGCTCAATGCGCTAATAACATTTAAGTTATGTAAACTTGAAAAAAAAATTTAATTTAATAACATAAGTCTTAAAATCTTAAATTTTCCTTGTATTTTTGTGGCTATTTCGTATGAACTAAATAAAAACTTCGTGCGAATGCAACGTTACCAGCCGTAGAATTGGCCATATTTTTTTTTTCGAAAATCCGTGACTCAGTGATATTACGCTCCACCTAAATTTCCCAATAAAATCAAAATCCCATATGACACAAAAGTCCCCGATAGCCCAACTTCGATTCGGTGGGTGCAATAGCCTCAATTCGTACAGAGCCAGACTAGAATGAACAGAGGCACCCATAATGTGCCATCTTCTAAACCCTGCTTTGGATAGCGGTCGTAAATGACTTTCTAGAGCAGCTGGAGAAGAGGGGCTGTGGGGTTATTGCCTCTGCAGATGAGTGAGACTTAAGATGTAGGGCAAATTTCGGACCCAAACCTAAACCTGTTGACTAAACAACCTGTTGACATATAACAACGCCTAACAATAAGACCTAACTGGTAAATTTTACCTCCATTACAGGTACTGGGTGTAGTACTTCAGCCTGATAGATAGGAAGCTTTCGTGGAACCCTAACATAAATGAAGGAAGGAGAGCAGAGCATATATTTAGTAAGAGATAAGGTCTCTCTCTCAAAATAACTTCTGGGCTCTATATCGCCTGTGTTAAGCCGTTGGAGTTCACGGCTGGTGGAGTTCGCTAGAGAGAGCTACACTTTACCACTTTGACAAATTGCTGCAGAAAATACTGCAATTGTTCTCTGGGAAGCCGGTTTCCTAACAAGCTAAGCGTCTTGACACTCTAACTAAAAAATTCGATCTTTATCTTGATTTCACGAATCACTGCTTCTCTGAAGTGGCTCTTGGTAGCAGAAAGGGTACCCCTGAAACGATATAACCAGACAGGAAGCGAATGGTAATGCTGGTTTACTTCTGGACAGATGGACCTCATCCAGCGTACATTGGAGAGAACGAATAATGCTGGTTTACTTCTGGACAGATGGACCTCATTTGACCTCAGCGTACATTGGAGAAGAACTAGAATATGCGCAGTTTTCAGGTCCTTCCGGTCCGAAGTGATTCGGGGGGTTACTAAAGGCGTCCTTTTGCATGTAGAGCTACAGCTCTTGTTTCTATTTAGGGTTCTGGCAAGCCACTTATCGACTGGAGTTCACATAGTATTGGTAAGACTAGAAATCACAACAGTTTCCCACCGCCGCAGTTGCCTGGAGGGGGATGAGGTGGAATAACATTTACACTTTCAACTAAAATGTATACTTTTCGCGAGGCTACAACTGAAAATTCTTGGTCAGCGCTTAATAGACACCTTAAGGAACTCTGGGAGATTGATTTTACCATCTTCATAACTTCGTGATTGGCTCGTGCCGTTTCATCGATTGTGTAGTTTTCGTCGTTCAAAATCACGTCGTATCACAAAGGACACCTTACTTAATATCCAATGTATCCTAAATTACTGGCGACCACGAACCTAACCTAACATAGAAGAAGTACTCCGACTTGGGGTGCGTACAAACAGAAATCGGTGCGGAGCCGAACGGCACCGATTGAAGCAAGTAAGAGCTCGGCAAGGCTGCAGGTGTTCACACTGAACGAGGTGGAGCGCAGCTTCTGCATGGAAACGGCTGCAAAGAGAGCGCAACACTTATGGGCTTTCAACTAAAAGCGGCTGAAATATTTATTAATTTTTTTTTTTTTAATGATTTATTGAAAAATAAATGTTCATTAAATTTCTATGAGTTTTCTTCGCAGGAGCGTCATAAAGCAAAATAATAAAATAGACAAATTGAAAACCAAAATCTGCTATGCTTTTAGCGCCGAAACGCTTCTGAAATAGCTTAAGCTCTACTCAGAATGAGCAACGGTTCAGTTGCCGCAGTGAAATCCATCAGAGTAAACACAATTGCGGCGGGCGACGGCGACCTGTATTTCCTCACTTTTTCGATAAGCTTTTCTTTATCCATTTCCTTTTATTCTTATTTTTATTTATGAGAATATTTCAACCATTTCAAATAAAAGACTGAAATTAATTTAAGTGACAGTCAGATAAATCAGCACTCAATCAACACTGTGCCGTCTCCGCTGGACGGTAAAAACGCTGCCGTCGCAATTATGTGCCATTCCATATGTCTTCGTGAGTTTTAATTTTGACAGCGGTTAACCGTCGACCGCTTTACCGTCGTCCGCTGAAATTCTGGGTATAGCTTTACTGTATGAATTTTCTCATATAGCTACAGCAGTTCGAAAGCGGCTTCGCATCTCCCTACTCAGTTGAAAAGCGTCGTGCTTCGGATTCTCTACGTAGAAAGTTCTCCCAATGAAAACATCGGATATTGACTTCATTAAGCATTAACATGCACCACGATTTGAGGAAATGCACCTGAAGTTTCTGAATCCTTCAAATAGTTGATGCTTTTATCTTATTGCTGGATATCCTTGTGAAACGACCTCATAATAGTAGAGCAGATAATAAGGATATAACATGCCTGAAGCTTAATTTAAGAACACTCAACGATGAAAGTCAAAGTTGTGAGCGTGACAGAAATTTCCAAAGTTTATATGCGAGTACTTGAAAGCTGAAAATTTTCATTTTTCCTCCCAAAGAAGCTTCATTTTCAAGTTTAGGGAGAGCTTACGCTCTCTTCAAGGCTACAATTGGCGGATTTTAAGAAACGGCCATTATCATTCTCAATTAAAAAAATATCCACCCCCTGTTGAAGAAGCCCTTAATATTTTCAGAAAAAGAAATGGAGTCGGATGTTTTGGAAGAAGTACTTCTACTTTACCCTGTTTTCTATATAATTGCCTAAATTTGAAAACGTAATTCTTCTCTAACTAATCGACATTTTCGCCCCGATATTTTATAAGTTTTTTTTTTATATATAATCGCTTATCACAGATCACTGTTTTCATGCCTGTAGTCACAATGATCATTAATCAACGCGAGGGCGCAAACAATTTGTCAAGCAACCGTACGTCTCGCAGCATGCCACACCATCTATGGCGATCGTGCATCAGCCAAGAGTGTTTTCTCACTTCGATGTTGTTGCGTAGCGAATTTATATTTATAATCAAATCAAAACAAAGCATGAATGCGAGTAAAACTTATTCTTGATCCTGCGCGCCTACATCGACGGCCCTTTCTCTGGGTGCCGGTGTCAGTGCTAACGACACACACACGCCAACTAAATACAAAGGCATTTGAAAATTTCATTACTTCTTGGCAACAGAAATATTTTCTCATTTTGAAGGCAATCACAATTCATGCGAATAGAAAATCATCTCACTCGGACGCCCATCAAAATGCCTGTTTCAACAGCATCGTTTATTGTGTTCCCGTTTGTTTTTGTTATTGTTCGCATAGTAATACTGTAATGCAGCAGTTGTCGTAAGTGAATGAGAAAATTACGATTTGTGAATGGTAGTGTGTGAAGTGGCATGAAAATGAGATTTGCGGCTCGTGAGAGCGACGACAGATTCGATTTATAAGCCGTTGCGTCCCACACCAAAGAATCACTTTGGTTGCTGTCACGTCGGAGTTCACACGTTGCTGTAGGTCCTCCCGTCCACTGCTTGTTTGGATTTTGTGTATTTAAGTGGTTGCTGTAGTGGTTTTTGTGTAAGCGTTTCCCCTCCCAACAAACGCCCTTTGATTCCCCCTCGAAACGGTCTCCCGGGCACATACTGTATATCAAATTACCCTGCTAATCAGTGTTTATTTGTGTTTGTTACAGTGAAAACTTATAATCTGCCAAAATGTGTGACGATGAACCCTCTGCTCTGGTCGTGGACAATGGCTCCGGAATGTGCAAGGCTGGCTTCGCTGGTGACGATGCTCCACGTGCCGTATTCCCGTCGATAGTGGGCCGCCCACGCCATCAGGGCGTGATGGTGGGTATGGGTCAGAAGGACTCATACGTCGGTGATGAGGCACAAAGTAAACGTGGTATTCTCTCCTTGAAATATCCCATCGAGCACGGCATCATCACTAATTGGGACGACATGGAGAAAGTGTGGCATCACACATTCTACAATGAGTTGCGTGTGGCCCCAGAAGAGCACCCAGTCTTGCTCACCGAAGCACCACTGAATCCCAAAGCCAACCGTGAGAAGATGACCCAAATCATGTTCGAAACCTTCAACTCGCCCGCCATGTACGTCGCCATCCAGGCTGTGCTGTCCCTATATGCCTCCGGTCGTACCACTGGCATTGTGCTGGACTCTGGTGACGGTGTCTCGCACACAGTGCCCATTTATGAAGGTTACGCCCTGCCACATGCCATCCTGCGTCTGGATTTGGCTGGTCGCGACTTGACTGACTACCTCATGAAGATTCTGACCGAGCGCGGCTACTCGTTCACCACCACTGCTGAGCGTGAAATCGTGCGCGACATTAAGGAGAAGCTGTGCTACGTCGCGCTGGACTTTGAGCAGGAAATGGCCACTGCCGCTGCCTCCACATCATTGGAGAAGTCCTATGAGTTGCCTGATGGTCAAGTGATCACCATTGGCAACGAACGTTTCCGCACACCCGAGGCGCTCTTCCAACCCTCGTTCTTGGGTATGGAATCGTGCGGTATCCACGAGACCGTCTACCAATCAATCATGAAGTGCGATGTTGATATCCGCAAGGATTTGTACGCCAACAATGTATTGTCTGGCGGCACCACGATGTACCCAGGTAAGTGCAGAGTTTATTTTTAAATGCGATAGTGACATACAGCTGTTTAATATATTTTCTTCGTGAACGCAGGTATTGCCGATCGCATGCAAAAGGAAATCACTGCCTTGGCTCCATCCACCATCAAGATTAAGATCATTGCCCCACCAGAGCGTAAATACTCCGTTTGGATTGGTGGCTCCATTCTTGCCTCACTGTCCACCTTCCAGCAGATGTGGATATCTAAGCAGGAATACGATGAATCCGGCCCCGGCATTGTGCACCGCAAGTGCTTCTAAGCAGTCGGTGCAGCCACCAAACCAACACCAACAACCAGCTGAAATGAAGCGCCCTAAACGCTGGACTGGCCACCATGGAGCTACAGCTTGTCAAGCCTAGTGGCTTGTGGAACGCATACATAACTATCTACACATACATGAGAAGGAATAGCAAATATAAAAAAGGAACATTAAACACAAACCCACTCAAAGTCAATCCCTCGGAATTTCTCTGCTTCTTTTTTTCTCGCGATTCGATTTTCTTTGAACTTATTTTCTAGATTAACGCAGTATTTGTTTGTATGAACAGAAATAAATTTTACTTGTTCGCCAGAAAACAACAGCGAAGTCTCTTTACTTGCTGCAGTTTCACTTAAAGTGGTGGGGGAGGGGTGAGCAGAGGTTGCAGATTGCGGGCACTGTTACAATTAACCCAAGCAGCTCGTTGGCTTACTAAGTAAACTACATAGTT
>JAPVRG010236517.1:0-11746 GCA_029783565.1 Rhagoletis cerasi
TGACTAAGCTATTTTTATTATCTTACTTTTGCATACTTTCCTTTACAAAAAAAAAGTAGAAAATTGTAAAATCTTACTACCTACCTATTTCTTAGTAGGCGCAAGTAAGTACACCGCGTTTTTGTGTATTTCTGCTTTCGAAGTTTCGTCACTTTTTGCACAAAATCACAGGCGGCCAAACAATTTTTGCTCTTTCTCTCACTAATTTTTTAATTACACTTTTCTTTACCACAATTAACTAGCAGCTGCTTTGACTGCACACAATTTTAGTTAGTATACTTATTTTCATTTAATTTCAATCTAATTTATTTTTTACACGCGGAAGCAACACAAAATTCTTTTGCTTTCTTTCTTCTCCTCACTATTTTCTAGTAATAAACCTATACACTTTGGCATTCACTTTCGCCACCACTGTACAATACGTCGCGGTATGCGCTTTGCTGCGTAAACGCAAGCGTATTTTCCCACATGCTTATTCAATATGCCGCGCACAGACGATTGGTGTTTCGCACAGCCTACATCGGCCGACCCTCTACGCAGCTACTTTAGGTCGAGGAGCTGTTGTACAGCACGGTTAGGCGCGGTCCGTCCAATCTCGTTTGTTTGTGTTTATATTTTCTTTTGTTGTTGTTTTTTTTTGTATAAGCGCGTTGCGACGGTGGTGTTCCTACGCTCGCGACTGTAGAATTTCGACTAATTTGTTATTAACAATTTGTACTTTATATTTACCGCAGCTAACAGCATACAATACTCTATCGCAGTCGAGCGATGAGTCGAGTAGCGCCATTGGTGAGCATTAAAGAGTCCAGAGCGGATACCCGAAGATCACTTGGTCGCTTTGGTGGTGGTTGGCTGCTTCCTGTTGCCGCACCACCAGTTTGACTTCTTGCGCCCGCAAGTGTCTAATGATACATACTAAATACATATATATTTAATGTTGTTGGTTTTCAAGGTACACTCTTTCAGTTGCCTTCCTCTCTAGCCAGATAATCGCTATTGTCTGTGGATTCTCCAGTGCTGTCTGCTGGGTCTTCACTTCATTGCACTTCATTTAGATTTTTTTCAGCTGCAATGCCGTGTTTTGCGCTCAAAACTTGCCTGACATGAGTTTGCGGGTAAATTAATTAGCAAATCTTTAAAGTAAAATGGATGTTCATAACAGGGATAGAAAACTAAATTTTCAAATTGTACCTAAACTAAAACAAATGTACCTAATTGCTGGCAAATGTATCTAAAATTAGTTCATTTTTTATTTAAGTTATTTTTTATTAAAAAAAAATTAGTTCTATTAACTAAAATTTAACAAAACAAAATAAAATAAATAAAACAAAATTAAATTTAAATTAATATATATATTATTTAAAATCATATTAAATTAAACTAAATTTTTTCGGTGAAAAATCGATAAATGGTTTATTTAGTATACGTAAAAAGACAAATTAATGACAGTAACCTAATTATTTAATACTCGAATAGAACAAAGCCTCTGGTTCATAGTCTTTTAAATGTATTTATATTAAAAATTGATACGGTTATCGTCAAAATGTAATAAATTAAGTGCCTAATGTACCTTTCGTTACAAAAAGGGGCGAGAAAGGTACAATCGTTACTACTCTTCCATCACTGGTTCATACATAACCGCGTCAGAACATCTTAACATATGCCTCTCCACATGTTTTACATCAACCTGCTACATCTAGCTCAGTTGCTGAAGCTCATCTTTTTTGCTAGCCGACCAGCTGTTTTACTGCATTCTTAGCAAATCACGCGTCTTATTGGTTGTATCGTTTTAGTTCCAGCGTTTTCAAAACTAGTACGTATGTACGTACAGTTGTACATAGGACATAACTAGAAAAGAATAATTCTGTTTTTGTAGAAAAAATGCTTTAAACATATCAGGCAACCTTTTCTCTTAAACCACACACCCCGACTTCTTTGCTGACATTTTCATTAGCTTCTTTCTTTTTTACTGTAGAGTTTTTTTCACTCTCTCTTCCACTCCTTTTATACATATTTACTCAATTAAGCGTAATGGGTTCCAACCTTTCCTTTTTTCTCATCTGTTAAACTCAAAAAGCACTAAGCTTTGAAAACAACTGGAGATGAGGCTCAGCGTAGCCCAACCTGGATTGCGTCGGAAGATCAAGAATGAAACAGAACTAGAATCCGCAATGCAGCACATTAAGCAGTTGTCGTATGAGTCTGTTCCTCGAGGAATGTACCCTGGCGAAACAACAACCTAAGTAAACCCAGAAGAAACACCTTAAAGTTTTCCTCATTGGAGGAAACTGCGAAGAAAGCTGTAAGATCATTTATGACGTGTAGGCCCATGGCAGGAAAAAGTTGAGGCTGTTCCTCAAAAATACTGAGATGGATCTGTACGGCGATAGTGCGATCCATGATAGCTTATGAAGTCATCATCGGGCCTGGCATGTGTATGCATAACTAGAGTCATGCGAACTTGACCAACACCTCATCCATAGAGTTTCTTTTAGATCTTAACCCTCTTCATATTCGTTTCCAGACGCAGGCGAAAAGGGCTCCCCTAAATGAATAAACATGAAAAAAGAAAGGAGCATCAACCCCTGTCATCGGCCTGGATCCCTTATGTGGCATAGGGAAGCGGGCAATCTCTATCCTGGCTAAACAATATGAAGAAGCTCATACTGGTACAAGGCTTTATTGAGTTACAGGATTTATTGCAGGACTGCAGGCTGAACTATCATCTGAACAAACTAGAAGTTTACACGCAGGAGCGATGCACCAGTGATCGGCAGGCCACAGCTCGCTGAGCGCTCTCTGTGCACATGTATGTTCCACACGTTTACGAATAACGGCTGCAGAGCAATATTTTCAACGCATACAGTCTCACTCAATGAATCGTTTAAATGTGTTAGAATGCCGACCACTGTTCTACACTGATGTATAAACGCAAAAACATTTTGGTGACCATTTCATAACCGAGGACGTGGTGAAATCCAAAGATTTGGGCTCAATACTAAAATTTCTCTCCTATACTGGATTAATAGGCACACTAAAATCCATGAAGGGGGCACAATAGATCTTAAGATCGCAGAGCGTTATGCGTTATCCTCTTCAATAATAATAATATAATGTATTTCGCAATGTTTTCTTTTTCAAAAAAAAAATTGTTTCTTAACTTGTCCGAACTTGAACGACAGTAATTCGAGCAATAAGAGAAGCCTTCGGACCGAGTTTTCCTCAAATAGGGTCTTAACACCACGCAAGCAATTCAGACCACATACGCGTTGTTAAAGACCCAGGGCTCATGTGTTGGTGTTGAAGTAGCCGCCTTAAGGTGCTGCAGGTTTGTTTGGGTTACCGTAACGGGACGGTAGCACGAAACGTTGTTGTTGTTGTAACCGCATATAAATTCCCCAAAGAGTTTTTGGGGAATGATGCGGGAGTGACAGTTCTTGGCCAGATATGAATCTGGGTCGTTCCGGTTACGTAGACCCGACTGTCGTGGGAACGAGCACGAAACGTTCGAGACCCTCGCCTCAGAGAAGGCCGATCAAGAGACCGCTGAAGGCACGGCAGAGAGACACCGGTTGAAACCAGAGTAGTGGTAGTGCAAGAAGCCATTTTTGACGAGGCCATCTTATTTCGCACCTGCCTCCGTTTCATGGACACAAAAGCGGAATTGGCCTTCTCCGCTCAAACTCCCGCTACGCCCGCACTCCTGGCAGACAGTAAGGGGCAATCTCTCACCAGCAGATTTGGGTACTTCTGTATCCCACAAGTGGCCACTAATTTCCGTGGAAGGAACCTCCGTGGAGAAACATCAGCAGGAGGATTGCCGACAGCAATACAAGGAGGTCTTCTCCTGCCTGCGTTTCGCCGTCTGCTCCCTCCTCTTCTGAAAAAATGAAGCCAAAATTACGCCATTACGACCGCTCAGTCGTTGGCATATAACTGCTTCCTGACTCTTGCGTCTTGTAGCGGTTTTTCCGGTTCCGACTCTGAGGAAGAGGGAAGAGGCAAGGCCACTCCTATCTTGCAGGATGCGCTCGCTGGAGACTTGTGCGATGGTTGGGACCTCCAGAGTCAATGACCCTGCCGCAAGCGCGAGCGGATTTCCACTAGCGTACAATGCATAAGTTTATCCATCACATGGTTTGACAGTTTAACCCAATTGCCAGGATGCAGTTTAAACTTAAACTTTATGTATATAGCTACAAATATTAAAATGTCTTCAAAAAAGATATATGTATATAGGTATCTAATTATGCAGAAATATGATCGCAATTAAAGTGAAATGAAGTTTGCTAAAAGCATTTGTTAGATTAACTTTCATTATAAAATTTTTTACTGCAACCAGCGTTTTAAGGTAAATACATAAACTTTGTGGAAGTTTACGCGTCATCTATTTTCATATGTACATACATATTAGCACCGCTTGACGTTGAAACCATAAATTCAACTTGTGAAAATCGTGACGTCTTGCCGGGAGATCAAGTCAACTGGGGCTACTTTAGGCTCGGTGAGCACAGACATCTCCCGACAAACAAAAATCTCGCTTTACAAATGTCTCAACATGTTCGTTCTTTTATATGGAGAAGAAGAACTTAGGGCCGAACTCACAGTGCATAGTTAAACCATTGTTAACCGCGAACAAGAGTTTAACTATGAATTCATATTCACATCGTATAAAATCAAGTATACAACTTCGATAAATCTGAATTTTTCTATACAAATATAAGTTTCGTTCTACAAAGAAATTTAGATTTAACAAGAGTTTACGTTTAAAGGGCAGGAAGAGTTTAAACTCTGTTAGCTAAGTACTGTACAGGGTTGCTTGATTTCAAATCCTTTTTGATTTAAAATCCGCCATTAATTAAGAAATATATTTGACTTGTGGATTGACTTGTTGACCAAATCAGAAATCAGATTTATTTATGATTTAATTTGTCAACCAAATAAGAAATAAAACGGATTTGTGATTTGATTCGTTGACCAAATCAGAATTCAAATTTATTTGTGATTTGATTTGTCCACCAAATAAGAAATAAAAAGGATTTGTGATTTGAGTCGTTGACCAAATCAGAAATCAAATTTATTTGTGATTTAATTTGTCAACCAAATACGAAATACAATTTGTCATTTGGTTTGTATCGCGAATCAATTTGTGGGAATCCTGAAAATCTTAAAGAAGTTCCGAAAATAACGAAATAGTCCCAAAAATCTCGAAATTGGTTGACAAATTAAATCACAAATATGATTTGATTTCTTATTTCATCGACGAATCAAATCACAAATAAATTTCATTTCATATTTGGTTGACAAATCAAATCACAAATAAATTGTATTAAGGATTTGCTGCAACTTTCAATTCAGAAATAAATTTGATTTGTGGATTTGTGATTTGACTAATTCAAAATCACGCAACCCTGGTACTGTAAACAACAAATCGATAGTTAAACCCACGCACTGTGAATTCGGCTCTTAGAGCTTTTAAATTTTTATTTTAACTTTCTTCAAATAATTCGCCTTCATGTTAGATATTTATTTACTTAAATGAATATTATTTCGTTTAAAAGTACTTTATCCCCATTTAGTAAGTTAATTTTCTTCCACGTGCTGGTAAAACTGCTGTGTAAAATTAGTGCTACCAACCCCCATAAGAATGTTCCAGATCGTTTCCGTGAGAATTGATAGTGATTCTGAGCTGGATAACCAAAAAAAAACACGACAATTGGAAGGTTCAGCGAAAATTATCTCCACAAAGCTGTAGACGGAACGGAACACTAATTACAATGATACACAATAATATTGCAATACATTTGTTTGTCTGGAAGTTAAAAGTCATAACTCACAGCAAAACCAGCTATAACAACAAAACAATAACATCTAAAAGTATGTTTACTAGGGGGCTTTTTTCGCGACTATTTTTTTTCACTCCCACCTCGAAATTTTGTGGGAAATGCCTAAAAAAATCCCTGAAAATTTGAGCCCTTAATATTAATATTGAGTGCTCGACTAAGGCGTGCAAAGATTTACTCGTTAAAATACACTTAAATGATAGGGCTTCTTCAGAATTGCATGCTCTACAAAAGTGTCCATTGCGGCGTAACCCTAACTCTCACCAGCCAGGTAGTACGGGTCACTAAACCCATGAAATTCTCGTATTTTTGCTCCTATCTCGTAAATAACAAGAGCTTAAAAATAAATGTAAATCACAAACTTGTTCTAGAACATTAAATCGCTAGCATCGATATTTCTTGAGATATTGGGCTTTGAAATTGAGGTAGTGTAGAATTTTCATGGCTTATTGAGCTAAACTGTAGAAATTTTAGATTATTTAGTTTCTATTGTCACATAAATTATCAATTATTTATTTTTTAAGTTGCAAATGATTGAAAAGTTGAATAACTGAAAAATTTGAAACTGAAATTAGAAAAAAAAATTTTAAAGGAATTTTTTTTTAAATTTTATTTATTTTTTAATGAATTTTTCATTTTCCCTGATTAATCTAATTTATTGACTAATAATTTAATACTTATAAAGTTCTAGTTGAAAATAAGATGTACTAAAACTAAAAATATACAAAATTTCGAGATGGGAGCAGGGGAGTGAAAAAAACAAAATAGCACCCTAATGTTTACATATAAATATAATCTCAATCAAAGCTCGTTTGTTAATCACCCCGTTTACACAGTCAAATCTCGGATTATTAGCTGTCAAATTTATTGTATTTGTTTTGTTTTCTTCCGACTCAAGGAAAATCTCAATTTCATCCCTGTACCACTGTGATCACTTTTTTCTGCTAAATTAAGCAATTTAAATAAATTTTAATAAAAATACATTTACGAACCTCTTTTCCTTGCTAGCGTCCATTTTTGTTTACTTTCACATTTGATACTTTTTCTTTTCTTCGCAAAAATAATCAATAAAACCAGGTTGGACACCGAAAAGTTATCGGTATAATTTGAGATTATTTTAAAATTACAGATTAACGTGGGAGGAATTTTGTACGGCTAATCTCTCAGATTAGGGAGTTAAGCTCGAAAATAAGGATGATGTCTATATATGTAAACATACTTTAAGTTGTCATATATATAAGTGTATGCTTACCATAGAATTTAGTCGCAACTATGTACATATGTTAGAAGGTGAAATGGGGAAACTGGCGGCAATGACTAAACACTATTTGCATAACAAATGTTCGTAATATGTAGCACAGCAGCACTAATGGGTAGTGCAAATACGCCAAATTTTGTCAGTTTGTATGTTGATGTGTATGTACTAGGGTGATTGACTCGGTTTTTCCAAACCGGGTTCAATCGGTTTTTTTTGCATATTTTTAGGCGGTTTTTGGAAATCTTAATTTTTCGAATACCGAGTAAACCGGTTTTTTTTTTACAAACGAAAACCCGGGGTTTTACCCAGCATGTTTATATGGCAGAATCTAACAATTCTAAATATTTATTTAATTTATTAAAAATGGAACTAGACTTTTTTTAATTTTGTATCTGAATACTGGAACATTTCCCGCTGCAGAAAATTTCAAAAGGGAAACCGAACGAAAAATTTTCGCTGTTGTTTTTGTTGTACCAGCTTACAAAACTCTGCCTAAATCAGTGAATCGACTGCATGTTGATGTGAAGAGGTGGTTAGCGTCATCGGGGCATCTTATTCAAAATAGACAGAGTAGTTTGACCTGATAAAATATCCAGAATGGAGTTATGTTAAAGTTTCGCGCGTCTCACAAAGCAACGCGAGCTCTCCGTCTGAGATAGGTGGTTGTTAGACTCCGATGATGGAATTCAAGGGGCGAGACTTGACGCAGGTGTTGAATGATTCTCTATGAATGTCCATCAAATGATTGTCTATAATAGGCTATGGGATATATTCATAGTCGAAATAAAGTCAACACTAAAGTTAGTTGCAGCTTTTTGACATAATTTTCAAAAGCACATCTGTCAAAAAAGCTGCAACTAATTTTAAAGTCGACTTTATTTCAACCATTAATATGCCCCTATATTTGCATAGTCAGTCTGGTTCATTCACAAGACATTTGGCTCTACATAATCGAGTTTTTGCCGACAAAGAACTTTTTCACTATTGGTTTCTGTTTAAATTTTAATCCAAAATACTGTGAATTTATTTTGCCTTATTGATTTATAAATTAAAGCTATACCTACTTTTAACAGTTACTTTATAATTTTGGTCATGTTTTCTTACTAACAGTAAGTATAGAAAATATGTAAAATAAAACCGGTTTATCCGGTTTTTTTTAATTTGAAAATGGGCAACCGGTTTTTTTTAAACTGCCATTTTTCGAATAACTCGAAAACCGGGTTTCGAAAAAAGGCGAATAATCGAATACTCTATTATGTATGGGTAGTGTGGGCTAAAATTCGATTCTTTCCGAAATTTTAATATTTTCCAAGCATTCGATTATTCGATTCGGAATTCTGTGGGTTAAATTCGATTTATTCGAATTTATTAAAATTAAAAAAAAAAATTTACTGAAAATTTAAAAGTTTGTATGTATGTATAATGGTATACTAGACCAAACAAAAAAATTCCTGCAATGCCACCGGGAACTGACTCAAATTTTAATATTTGGTAAAGTAATGATCCTCCATGAATCTTTGCTCTCTACACCGAGAAAGGGCAAAAGGCAAGCCAAGATATTTATAACTCCCTCACGTGGAGTCTCTGAACGACTGCTTAACTTAGCCGGGAGGATATAATAACTATCATTAGATACCTGACACCACATCGAGTCATTTGCGCGAAATTATCGTATTGCCAGAAACCAAATTTTACAGTAGAGATTTTTTCTATTTTTGAAAATTTTTTTAATCAAACAATTTTTATTTTTCCAATGTACAAAATAGTATTTTTGTATGGCACATACGATAATTTCGCCCACAAAAAAAAATGAATTGTAACATACAATAAAATATGCAATCAATTTTCGGCGTAACTCTAAGTATTTCTGTCGCAATATTTTACCAGTAGAGCAAATTTGCATCAAAAAATCAATTCCAAAAAAATGGCTCATACGATAATTTCGCGCAATATTTGTAAAATGCAACTTTCTAATGAGACGGGCTGCAGTTTCTGTGGGATGGCGAGGACACCTCAGAGCAAATACTAGATATGTCACTGCGAGACCGATTGTTGTCTTCATCAATAATTAAGGTCAAGCTAGGCAGCAGCCCTAACAATAATAATAATAATAATAGTACAGCCCGATTCTCCTCAATGCTTAAGATAATAACGTACATATATGAAAAATTTCTAAAAAAAATCATCCTATCCTTTCAGATATGATACTGAACTTTTTTTTGGCGAAAAATGAGTTGAGAATCGCTGTGCCTTAGAAACTAGAGATAAATCTTGATAGAAATCTTTTATGAAGACAATATAATTTAAATTACTTTTTAATTTTTATTTTATTTGTGGTATTCTGAAAATAGAAACATTAAACAATGGTTGACATTTTAATTGGTATAAAAATGAAAAGCTCAAGAATTTAACAAACTGTAGATTGGAAACTTTATACATTTAATAATATAACGATTGCATACATAGAAGTATGTACCTAGACAAAATAAAAATTACGTCTTATCTTGAGCCAATATTTCTACATGTAGGCTGCTTAACAAGACCATATAAAATTATGGAATCAATAATTTCTTTGCTAACCACTTAAAAATATGCCAAAAATTAAATTTATAAGCTATGGTAAAGATAAGTTTTGATAATTTTTTTGAAATGTTTTGTGAGTAAAAACGTTGTGTGCGCAATCAAAATGTGTGCGAAAGTAAGAGTATTCATTAATGAATGTGTAAAATTGTTTTCTGCTTATAAAAAAGTACCAAAAAAAAAACCAAACACTTAAATAAAATTTTACATTTTACATGCAAAATCCAAATTAATAATTAGCCATTACTAAAACTAGAACTACAATAATCTCTTTCCACACTATCTACCTGCTTATAACTATTAAGGAACTAACTAAAAATTTAAAGCTAATCACGTTGAACTCGTAGCCGATTGCATTGAACTGCGATCGGTGGAGCTCGTACTCGCGCCCATACTCAATCCCGACAGCGTTGTATCGGCCCGCTCCAGCATTTTGGCCATATCTTGCGCTGCTGTCTCCAGCAGTGGTGATACTTCCGGCTGCAGCGAAATGGTTTTGCCCACCACACGATGTTGTGCATCATTATCTAAATTGTTGATTTTTATTTGTTGTATCAGGCGATTCTGCAAATGCGTCTTAATCGGATACCAAGCCAACAATGTTACGCCCACTAACGCGATAATGCCGCCAAAGACTTGACTAAATAAGATGATCCGCGGCAAGAGTTTGAATTCTTTGGACAACTCTGATGAGATGCGTGTCTGTGCTTCGAACCAAAAGAGCGGAAAGAAGACGCGACGTTTGTTGCGGAACATGCTGTGTGTGTGGTGTGTGAGTGGGGAAATTGAAGGATTAATTTAAAGGACAATTTTAATGAAAAGTATGACGCTTACGTAAAATGAGATATGGGTTCGACTAGAATATTGGATTGCAAACGCGCTGTCATCTCCAACATTAATCCCGTTTTAGGCTCCAATACCAAATAGAGTTCATGTTTGTGCTTCTCAGGTTTCAAACCATCTACTTCGGTGAGATAATACGGATCCGCTTCATGAAAGTGTGGATAGGAAAGAAACATCGGCGAGCCATACCAGCAAGATGAAATGTTGATTAAACCCGATGGCACACATTGACCATTGCAATAGCAAACATTTTCGGGATATATGGTACCTGAAATTAAAAGAAGTGCAATAATGAGATTTTACTGCGAAATATCTTCTAATATATAAAAATCTCGGTCCTGGTGTTTGTGGTTGAACTCCTCTGAAACGGCTCGACCGATCTTTATGAAATTGTTTGTGTATATTTGGTAGATATGAGAATCGGATGTAAAGTATATTTCATACCGTTAGGTGCAGGGGGCGTGGCACCTCCCATACAAACCGAACTATTCATACTGCATATCTCTGGAAGTGTCCATGGTAGAGTACTGGAACTTGGTATAAAGATATATGAAATCAATCACATAGTCATAAAGAAAAGTGGGGCTTTTAGAAACAGGGGCGTGACACCTCCTATACAACCCGAATTTTTCATACTGCATATCCCGGAAAATGTTCATGGAAGAGGACTCGAACATGGTATGGATATATGTATGTAAAATCAATCGAAAACTTATGGAGAAAGATGTAATGTGGAACGATTTTCCGTCATCCCTTGTCAATTTTGGTTTGGAGACAGATAAAGTCTCGCGTTCTTGGGATGGAGAAAGATTGGGGTTATTGGAAAAAGGGGCGTGCCACCTCCAACACAAACCGAGTTTTTCGTACTACATACCCCTGGAAGTGTTCACGATAGAGTACTAGAACTTACATTACATTCGTTATTACAACGCTTTTATTAGCTTGCTGAGTTGTGTGTCCACAAGCTTTTTTCCCTATAATCAAACTTCCTATAAAAAAAAAGTCTAGCTAATTTTGGCTGCTTATTTGGTGAACTTTGGATCAGTGCTTTTCAACTTCTACGCTTTCTAACTATGTGGCTTTACAACTGTTAAGTTCAGCATAGATACATATCAAAGAACATCGATGTCGCTAAAGACACTGTGTACACTATGTATGTATATACATACAAACAAACATAGATATGTGTGTATGTACCCTGCAGGGAAACCGCGAACTAGTG
>JAPVRG010236518.1:0-10463 GCA_029783565.1 Rhagoletis cerasi
CATTCTATAACATTGCTATATAATTTTCGTACTACCAGTCGTGTGCCATTACAAAGTGCGGATGGTCGAAGATTACGTAACAATATAACTGGAATCCCATTTGTAAGAGTTACTTTATGAGGCGGTAAGCCAGCCGTGTGTAACCAATTTAAGAATTCAGTAGGATAGTGGACGGAATATCTGAGTAATGTGTCGATGGAAGCATAATCTTTAATTTCTCCAAAAATTTTTTGCATTGCGGTGCTATTAATCTCATCAACAGTAACATTCATTGGCGAGAAAACTGCTTTTTGTATGGTTTGTAACTGCCAGTTGTATGGTTTGCTTAAAATATTTTCAATATCTGGATACACTTCATAAATGAGATCGTTTAGGGAGTGCTCCACTTTACCAATTCTGGAATCTACAGTGACGTATCCATCGATGTTTTGCATACTTCCATTTCCAATACTAAGCACGGATTGAGGGAACTCAGAACCAACACTGCTAAGATGGGCTCTCATATTTGTCCTCGAATGCAACTTCTTAATATCATGCCACAAAGCCGCTGTTTTAAGGCACGCTTTGATGTTGTCCGCTCGGGTACATTTTGCTAAGACTGGTAAGGTTTGCCTCTGAATAGAAAATTGACGCCTCCAAAAATCTTATCACAGCTTCTTAAATCTCTTAAAGTGCGGTCGACTGTTCCATATGAGCAAGGTTAGTCATAGGGCACACATCCCACCGTATAAATAGGGCTTCCTGTAAAACTTTTCCCATCGCACCATTTTTTCGAATGCTGCAAAAAGTTTGCTCCTACATACATAAATCTAATGGCAATTTGAATGTGGAGTGAGCAGTTCTATCACCTGAAAGCAAAGTTGCTGCTATTCCCGATGATACGTCCTGGTGATCTCACATAAGCCAATAGAAGATTAATCAGAAAAGTTTTACCTGTACCACCAGGTGGGTCGAGGAAGAATGCTTCGCCTTTGTTTTTTCAATATTCTGAATAACTTTTTCATAGACCACTTGTTTCTGTATGGGACAAATTTTTGAATGTTTTCCCGCAAGTATTCTCCTAAAACGTTTTGGTCGCATTGGTATCGCAAATTACTTCAAGAGCGATAACCTAATCCTAAATTAGAACTACGATTCTATTAAAAATGCGATCACAAAATGGTAATGTCCATAAGGATATGCAGTTTGGTGGCTGGCAAAAGCCGTTATAATAGAGAACAGTTCCCTAAGATGTGGTGGTGACTGTAATAAGACAGCTTCTTTGAGAGTGTCATTCCAATGCTCATCATTTTCTAAAAGACCAAGCTCTTGGCAAGCAGCTTTGACAGTGGGGCGAACAGTGCCATTCACCGTTCGGTCCCTGGTCTACTTCCCGGAAAAAAAGGATCCTATATGCTAATCTAGGCAAAAAGCTACGAATAGTTCGGTCCCAGCTCCACTTCCCGGGAAAAAGGATCCTATATGCTTATCTAGGCAGAAGGCTACCTGCGTACCAAATTTTACGCAAATCGGACCACGAAGACGATTTTTTCGAATAGATCGGTTCCTGGTCCACTTCCCGGAAAAAAAGGATCCTGTATGCTAATCGAGGCAAAAAGCTACCTACGTACCAAATTTTAAGCAAATCGGACCATAATAAGACTTTTTAGAATAAGTCGGTTCCTGGTCCACCTACCGGAAAAAAGGAACATTTTTTGCCTAAAACATGGTGGATGCTGAAAGCTATTTATGTACAAAATTTAATGAAAATCGGTCCAGCTGTTCACGAGATTACCTGTTACAAAAAAAAAACGAACTTCTCTTTATATAATTAGTATAGATATAGATTACACAAAATATAAATGATAAGTGGCATTTTGTATACAAATTTGGTAGTAGTATACAATTCAGTGGCATCACTTCACGCTGAAAATGAGAAGAGGGTAGGAAAGTATTGCCCGCCTATTGCGAGTATCGAGTAGAAGTAGATAGACGTTTATTGAGCGATTATCGATCGTCGATGGTATTTTGAATGTCGATTAGCCTTTCAATTAGCGACTATGAACAGTTTTTAATCGCTCATCCTTCCACTCAGAAACAGCAGTAGAAGGATCAGCGACTAAAATCTATTCACAGACGCTACCTGAACGTCTAATAGATACTAACAATAACATCGATAACCGATAATGCTTAGTAGTCCTTTATCTACTTTTAGTCGACACTCGTAATATGGGAGTTAATATTTTTGGGCTTTTATTGACAAACTACTAGATTTTTTCCTTTTGTTGGTGGTAGTTTGAAAAAACTTATCGCAGATTTGGACTACATCTATGTACAAACCAAAGCACTTAATTTATATACCAACCTGAATGGTCATGTATTGACAATAAGTTTTCTCAATAAAAGTTCCTACAAAGTATGCATAAAAGTACTTAGCCAGAAATACTTTGCTAATGATCCAAGTTATTAATACCAATGTCTTCCAATTACGCCCCCGCCCCAAGTTGCATCTCAACATGGACATAATGGCATATCCGGGTTGATAGGAGTCAAACACTTTGTTCCTGCGCCGAACCCGAAATCAGTCGTAAAGCAGCTGTAATCGCAGACTTCCTTCCAGACTGAGCTTTTGGAGAGGACCTGCCTATTTCTGTAAGCTTTAAGGGCATTAATATAGGCCCTTATTACCAGTTGCATTCGATCTTTGCTGATTAGCGAACTTCGAAAATCGAGCGTCAATCTCATATTATGAGTTGTGCAACCCTGTCGAAATTTTCGTAGCCCATTAAATTTCCTGAAATAGAAATATATTATTGTGAACAATCCAAATGGGGGAAATTCACAATAGCCCTCTCGACCACAGTTGAAGATCGAGTGCAACTCATAATAAGGGTCATAGTATTTTCTGGAGACAAGATTCGTGTTAATGAAGGTAAGTGTGGCCACCTTCTGAGTTTTAGTGATGCAGATGTTCTCCGAAGGGGCTTGCAGCAACCGCACATAGTCGTGCAGTACTTAAATATCTTAAATATTGATGAAAACTATAAATTTCGTGGTTTTTGTTGTTCTCTTTATTGTTTTTTTATATAACTTATAAATATTTAGTGTTCTTTATACTTAACTAGTTAGGTAGGGTCTTTTCATTTTAAATACTAACTTTTACAACAATTTCGTACACTATGTATATAAGTTTTAAATAAGTATGTATGTATGTATGCATGTCGGCTGAGAATAAATCATCTGCTACTTTTAACCATATATTGAACATTTATATACCGTTATAAGTGTTTTTTTGCCTGCCATTTTTATGAAAAATATTGGATGAATAAAAATAAAATTAAAAGCAAGTACAGAGTTAACGAATAAAAAGAGGTTTTGAGTCAAAGGTCCAGATTTTGCGCTAAATTTAAGTTTCTAACTGCACACTTTGCTGCATGAATAACGCTCGTATCTATACTTTTTTTGCAGTATTATACTTTGGTTATTTTTCGATTCCAAAAATGGATACTGCTGGTTTTTCCAAAATACTGCGTTTATACGAAAAAAATACTTTTTGCTATCAAAATTTTTTAATGCACAGAAGTAGTATAAATTTATCAGTCGTTGATACAAAACGATATAAGTTAACAGGGAATCGTTCCTGGAAACACGTTATAAGAATGGTAAATACCCAAAATAAGATGTATATAAACTGCACAAAGAATATATTTTTTAAACAGAACTTTATAGCTTTTAAATTATTAGTCAAAAAATTAGAAAAATCGGAGATATTTATTTTGCGTTGTTGCGTCGTCAGTTCTTTTAACTATAATTTCACAAAAAAGAATTCGCATTTCTCCCCTCTAAGTGTTTATGTTGTAAATGGGCATTGAACTAAGATTTTTCGTCTGAGTACTTTTGAGTTTGTGATGGCTTTGGAATGCTAACGCCTGACTTAGCAGATTTTAGAGGCCTTTGAAGTGCATACATTTAAATTTGTAGCCAATGATGCAGCTGCCTTTACAAAAACTTTCGGCATTTCAGGAGATTTATAACACAGTCAAACAAAATTCCAACAAATGCATGCGGCACAACTAGTGACCCTTGGTTCATATATTAATTTTCATAGAATCAGATTCTGACCTTAAAATTATTCAACTGCCTCTAGTTTTTGAGATATTTGTAATTTAAGTGGTCCAAAAACGTATATTTGGTATTTTTTGAACTTCTGTAGAAAGACACAGACATGGAATATAATATTTTGACCAGTATAAAATGAAAGCTAAAATATTGGCCTTTTAGCTCCAAATGTAAAAAATTAGATTCCTTAAACATTACGCTTTAAAACTTGTTTTCAAAAATATCAATTAATTCTTTTCAATTTTGTACCAGTTACAGTTTAGGATCTCAATTTATCTGTAAAATGTAAATATGTTGAAATTTTGAACCTTTCGACCATACAAACCATTATACTCATTCGAAGAGGAATAACTTCCACCTTTAATCAAATCTGGACACCTATTTTATGTTTTCGTTGACAGAATCGGAAATGGACGTTGAAAGGCTTATAAACACCTACAATAAGAAAACTTTTAAAAAATTTGGTACGGATGTGATTAAAAAAGAGGAAGATATTTTGGGTTGCATTCGCCACTTTTTTAATTAGGAACAAAATTTTTTTTGTTGCTAATGTTTGTGGAACCATTTTTTTATCTTTCGAGATAAAAGGACAAGATTTAAGCATTCTTTTTATGCTCCTCATTGCATAGTTATTCTGTTAGCAAAGTTTGAAAAATGCGAAAAAGGCAGTTTTTGGTACGTTTGATCCGAAATATCTCGGAAACTAGAGCCAATTGAGTAAATCAAAGGACAGATTCTTAATGTACGGAAAAAATCCTACAGGAATCAGCTCTCAAAAGCTCTGCCGCAAAATTTGGTGGCCAGTGTAATCTTTGTCTTCCAGATGGTTTTCGTCTGTCAAAGACTTTTTAGCTTCATATTCGAATATATCGTCTATTTCAAAGTTGTCATCTCGATCGTTATCAGATATTGGAACTAAATCAGTCCCGCATTAAATCTACATCGCTACTTGTGTCATTGTGACTGCCATTCTAAATTTTCATTGGTTATAACAAAACTTCTGTTGAAACTGTCCTTTTTAAGAACTTTTGATAAGTTTGAATTAACTCTTTTACTTTCCGTTCTATTTGAGCTTATTCCACAAATCGAAGTATTCTTTGAAATGTTTTTATATCTTCCATTTTTACATAACGAATCTTCTATATTTGGAATGGTTCTCAATGTTGATTTCCTATTTTCAAAACTATTAAAAATTTTGCCACAGAGTTTGCAATTTTTCGGGATAGCTTTATTACTTTTTTGTCTGACTTTATAATGAATTTGTGTGAAACAAAAATATGTTAACAAAACAATAAACATTTATTACAAGAATTATTATAAACGAAAAAAATTTATGTGCTTCTAAGTTAAAAGTAGTGTCATTATTCACCGTAAGCAGCTTTTAATACGCATCGTTTGAGTCTCGTTTGTTGAAAACTTCGGAGAAATATTTTAATTAAACTAAACAAATATAGATCAACACCCCTATTGCGAGTGTCGACTAGTGGTGGATAAAGGACGACTGATTATCGATTGGCGATGGTATTGTGAGTGTCGATTAGACGTTCAATAAGCGACTGTGAATAGTTTTTCTCATCCTTATACTGCTGTTTTTGAGTAGAAGGATGAGCGACTAAAAACTCTTAACATTCGCTAATTGAACGACTAATATACATTCACAATACCATCGCATTAGGGCGGGCAAATTTCAACTCGTTTGGTGAGGGAACTTTTTTGACAGCAGCGAAAAAACGTAGGATAGTGTTTCTTAATATTTTTGTATGGCCTTTTTGGCTAGGGCGGTAAAATTTGAAATTTGCAAAAAAAGTCAAAAAGTCATGACCCAAGGAAGGGACTACTAAGTAAAACATACACACATACAAACATACATACATACACAAGTTATTGTTTGAGCATTAACTACATTTTTGTATGACTGTTTGTCCTATACATAGTATTACATTGCTAACATTGTTCCGAATTTTATTTTCTTACACATCTTCATAGTTTATTAATAATTACAAATTAATATGTATATTAGACCGTATCGAAAAAAGGTTCGCCGCACACCTCCTCATATGAAGTGTTTTTGAAAAGCATTTAATAAAAACATTTTTTGGACCACCCTAGTAGTCGCCCAAATACATTTTTCTTCCTATCCTCGGCAATTATAGTCAGATTTTAAAGTGTGATACACCAATGTTTTTATCTCGAAGAGGGGGGGTTTCGGAAATTTATTGACCTCATGTGCTCCATAAAAAAAAAAATAACGTGATTTTTTCGTAATGGGGTTCCCACTAAAAATAAAATGTGTTTTATTTCCGGTTCTACTGAACTAATCGAAATACTTATTTCGCAAAAGAAAATGATTTTTGACGGTCTTTGATTGACTGTCATTAGGGCGGTACGTTAGGGTTAGGGTGCCAGCAACTGAGATCTGGTGGGCAAGTACCACAATGGGTTAATGAACTTCCGTAGGAAAAACCCCCTCCTCGAGACAAAAACATTGGTGTATGACACTTTAAAATCCAACGATAAATGCCGAAGATATGAAGAAAAATGTAATCGGGCGACTACCAGGGTTGTCCAAGAAATTTTTTTTTAAATGCTTTTCAAAAACACTTCATATGAGCGGGTGTACGGTGAATTTTGTTTTTGCTTGTAAGGCGAGACGCTCTAATGTATTTAGTATTAACTCATTATTCAAAAATTAAAACACATAACGGCAAAATGTTGATTGGCTTGATTCCACACGGCATCTTTTAAATGGCGCAAAATTGCATGTTGTTCAATGACTAGTGGAAATTTGGTATAAATACAGAATAATAGGTACCAACCTAAGTCCTATGCAACGTAAATAATATCTGCTATTGGGAAAGGTGTACCATGCGGTTTAGAAAATTCAATGTGCGTTAAAAATTTGTATGCAAATAATCTTTTTTTATGTGCATACATACATACTCGTATGTATCTATAATTTATGTATAATTTCCTAATGTACATAGTTACTAAAATAATTATTTTGGTATGTAGTTGTTATTGAGCTTCATATCTTATGAAAAGTAAATGGGCTTATTTACTGACTAGAAATAAAATAGGTAGTATGTATTTCCTTAACTAACGAAAATATCTATGTAATATATATATGCGTATATTCAAAAACGTGGTGACAACGTTAGAGGAAACTTTTCAAAGTGACATTTTTCTTTTAAGGAACCATTAGTCCCAACAAATGGAATAATTACCTATACAATAAATCAATGCATATAAGGGGTGGACCGCAGAATAGAGAACTCCGCCATGGGGAAGATATGGGGCCTCTCGCTCACTAAATGTAATCTAATGGCTGTATGAAACCATACAAAAGTCAATTATGCTTTGTGTGGTCATTGAGAAATTAACTAGGAAAGTCTACATTGGAGCATGGGCGCTCCAGATTATTCCTACTGTAGCGCTTAAAGCTATCGTTAGCCTTGTAACCGTAAACATTGCAGGTGAGGCTATCACGGTATGCTTCGCCATGAGGCTAAGAAGCGCTAGTTCGTCTAAAGTTTAGGCTTCCAGATTTCTGCAGCGTGTTTTAAGCAGGAGGCAGTCGACTGCCTACGTACCAGTTGAATACCGATTAGATAATTATGTATATTAGACTGTCCCAAAAAACCCTAATTTTATTGGTTTTATCTTGAAAAGTATCCTAATCAAATTTTAAGCAATTCGGACCACGGCAACCCCTGCCGACTGTCAAAGTTATCAGAATTAGCCTGGTGCAGTTTGCGTGTTTTGTTAGTTTACTCTTTTTACTTCTGTATAAGAGGGCATTACTGTACTCCCTACAGTATTAAGACACAATATTTAGTAAATCTGCGTTTTTAGTGTTTTACCTGGTAGTAAGAATTTTCTATTATTCTAATATATTTTCAAAAGTTGACACAAAATATGGATATATGGGTATTAAATGAAAGAAGAATTCGAAACAAGATTAATTATATCTTTTATTTTCAATTATCCTTCTGGAACATGTCAACAATGTCCTTTAAAAATTTTATCCTTCAAATATTTTGAAGTTTTAATGATTTTTGAAGAATCTTAGTTTAATTAAAATCCTATCAAAATATAAGGATATTAAAGGATACACATTTTAAAGGATATTTTTAAAATTTTTTAATTTGTTCCTTATTCTACCCGAGACGACATGTCAAATACTAAAACACTTTATTTCGTTTATTTAATGTTATGAAAAGCATTTTTCTTAAAGGAGGAAAAGAATTTATTATAAAAGTTGAATTTAATAATTTAATGTTCATCGGAGATATTTTGTTGCCAAAAGTAATTTTTGCTGAGCTCCTAAGTATTGTTAGTTACAAAGATATGTATCGTTTTTAGTAGAAAAATTTGTGTATCTTCTGAAAACTTGCAATTCTGAACATTGTTTAATTAGTGTGACAGTGCGTATGATGAATACAAAATTATAAAATTCCTTTTTCTTAAAAAAAATTCCTTACATAATATTAAATAAACCAAATCCTATGATTTCTTATTTTATATGACCCTTCAGGCTGTTATAACGCTTGTAAATCAGTATAATATGAAAATTATGTTTAATTAATTTTTTTTTTATGTCATACGGAAGTATAACCATTATATCAACCCGAAAGGACATGTCAAAGACTAAAACACTTTATATTGTATATTATGAAAGGTATTTTTTTAAATGAGGAAACAAATTTGTAATATGTACAAATTGAATTTAATAATTTAATGTTCATCATACGCCCTGCCACACCAATTAAAAAATGTTCTACAATTGCAATCCTTCAGTACAAACACAAGTTATTCTACTAGAAAACATATCATTTTGTAGGCTTGTAATACACCCTTATAAAGCCACTGCATTCTTTCCATTAATTACTTTTTTCGATGTCCTTGCGAGAAATCTTTCCGTCTTATTAAAAATTTAAAGATTGAGATTTACTAGAAATGCGTTCAAATATGGGAAACATTTCGAATTTATTGCATTTCCACAGTTTTCATGGAGGCTGCCAAAGCCTTAATTCAGGTCATTAACTAAAACTTCAACTAAAAGTCGGCACGGGTTATCGTTATCGTATGCCGATAAAACTTCATATATATGTTATTTAGTCTAAAAAGCACAAATATAGAGGGTATGCATATCAAAATTTGCAAACACGTTTTTTCCCATATATTCTTGGGACAGTCTAATAATGTATATATTGTGACAGTCAAGCGGTCGCTGCGGATTACTTCAAAATCAGGCTTATTTGAGTACCAGATCACAGTGACATTGTTGGAAACTGCATGGGCGATGAATTGAGGTAGTCTCTCATGATAGGGAGGGTATAAGAGTTCCTGTGGCATTCTGCTCCTGTAGCCGGATCGAACACTGGACGAAAACCGCGACATGTAAATTTGCCAGGCCTTCCAGCCGGCAGTGGATTGCAGGTTTTCTAAGGAACTTCTTCGGTTAGTTGAGCGCCAACACTCGGTTCTGACACGAATTATGTACGGGTATTTCCCAATAGGAACCCGTGCTGTACATTTAAATAATGGTACTCCACGAATTGTACTCTAGCTCTGTCTTTTTACAAGATCACGGTATTCACTTTACGGTTTCGCTATTAAAGACAGTAAATGAGTTGTTAGCTAAATTGAGAACTTTTTAGCCTTTAGTTTAGCAGTTATCTGAACTAATTTTCTTTTACAAAAGGTCAATTCTTAAAATGTGTAATTTATATCTCCATATCCATAATTTGCCATTTAATAACTGATAGCTTGACAAATGGGCAACGAAAATGAAATGACAGTAAGTTGATTCCATTTGTTGAATGCATTAAGGCAAATATTAATAAAACTAACGCAGTTTAAGTGCAGCGAAAGTGATCTTTTTATCCCGGCACACATTTCAATATCACCTTTTTCGAACTCCTGTGAATACCGCTGTGTGTCAAGTAGCCGTGGCTCAATAACCGGCTGCGTTAAATTAAAATCACTTTGTGTACCAAATTTGGTGGCGATTGATAAGTGTATATGTAAATACATACGAGTACATGAGCATATTACCAAACTCTGATGCAGAAATAACTGATTTTTCAGTAAAGATGAATTATGAACAATAATTTTTTTGAATTCAATGTTTTTGTTCGTCTAATCGCATCATAATGTTCAGCTCTGTTACATTATTCTACATACAATCTAAATTAATACATACATGTATATGTAAATATCTTGCAACTGTATACACTTTCTTCAATATGTAATCTTTCTATTAAATCTCGACTGTTATATAAAAAATATTAGTGTAAATCAAGTCGGTGCACGCGCATAGGTAATTTTCAAGCGCCTTGGAACGCTTTCAACTAAGGCAACCA
>JAPVRG010236519.1:3290-15660 GCA_029783565.1 Rhagoletis cerasi
TTGATGCCGAGTAGTCAGCTTTGTACATTGGTATGTACTTATGCAAATAATTGGTTTCAATTTGCCCTCTAACTTAAGTAAGCGGCAGGGCAGAGAAGAATTAACATAAAGCGCTGTGGGTAAAAGACAGGAGAAGGAAAGTAAAAAATGAAATTGAGGAAACTTTCTTGCATATTTGTACCAGCGTATATACCCTACAAACCAAGTTCTTTACAATTTCTTAACATAAATTCTAAAAAAAATCTGAAAACCCATTTTTCACATCGCAGCATTATTTTATCGATTTTCTCTGAAATTTCGTAAGAATCTAATGGTGATTTCGTTTCTCCAAAAAAATGTTGCCCTTCCATGGTGCAAAATATGTTTGATGTTGCACTCAACCCTTTAAAAGTGCAAGTGTTTGCCTACTTACCCTTGTCTAGCTCAAGCATTTCATAATATTTTCGTTTAAAGCAACCATCTGATTTTCGGGGCAACACTCTCCCCTGACAAAGCTTCAAAGGGCAGAGAATGTGCCTTTTTTGCCTTGCTAGAGTGCGAAATTTTAAGAAACGAACACAAATTTTTCTCCCCGGTTTGCCTTTATTTTACAATCGAACACGGAAAGTGCAAGGGGCAATCAAAAGGCAACATTTTTTGTTAGAAACGAAATCACCATAAGTGTGCGCCGTACATTTCATTTTAGAAAATTTGGCAAAAAATCGGAAAGGGAAACTGATTTGTTTACGAATTCCTAAAGATTTCTCTACTATTCAGAATACACTCTTCATATCACATTTCGCAGTTAATCATCAATCATTTGAGATTGGACCTCAGAATCATCAAAAATAAATGAAGATCAAAATCACATACAAAAAGAAATCTGGTAAATTACTGTGAACTCGCGGGCAAGTAGTTCCTTACCGTTTGATTATATGGTCATCATCAACGATACGCCTAGCTGAATACCTACGAGGTTACTAGATACCCGAGTTACTAGTATCTAATAACCTTGGACACCTACATACTATATATGTACATATATAGGGTTTTTTACGGAGAAATTAAATTCACTTTAGGGTAAAGTTCTGTAGTGCATGGTACACATTTGGCTATTGAACAGCGCCTCTAGGAAAAAAATTGCAATTAAGCTCAAGTGGATGCGTGCAGAAGTTGCAGTGTAGGCATATAAACCAAAAATTGCAGTTGTGCGAGTCAGTTTGGTATTGGATAAGTATGCATATGTGTATGTGTGCGTAAAAATCATTCGCAGTGAGTTAAAGTATGTACGTGGCTTATTTGCATACATATATATTTATATTTACTATGTAGATGCAGTTACCTTGCTGAAAAAATTATCAATTGATTAAAATAACCAACTTTCTAGTTAGCTTTTTGTCGGGATTCCGATAAATAACTAACTTGTAATTAGCTATGACAAAACTAACTTTAAGTTAGCTGTAAAGTCGTGCAGGAGTCATGCAGACGTTATCGGGAGTTTGTTTTCTTTACAATTTTCTATTTAAATGTCCTCATTCAAAAATTACTTTCAATACACTTTTTTCTGCACTTCGCAGATTCTTTTTCGTATTCAGGACAAATAAACTAGAGGTCGAAATTTTATATTATCATTTTTATGTTATATCCGATCGATTTCAAATATGAGACCATCTGCAAAGAAAATGTAAGCAAATAAGCAAATGTGTAATGTTAAATAAAATAAATAAATAAATAAAAATATAAAAAATTGAAAAAATCTTTTTTTTATTGATAGTTTATGTCCAAAAGTAGTTAGCTACAAGTTAGGTGACACCTAATGCAGAGGAAACCAGTTCTCACAACTTTGCGAGCATCGCCCTTCAAAAGTAATTACCCTGCAGAAAAAAATGATCAATTGATTTAAATAACCAACTTTCTAGTTAGCTATTTTGCGGGATTCCGATAAATAACTAACTTCTAATTAGCTATGAAAAAACTAACTTCAAGTTAGTTGTAAAGTCGTGCAGGAGTCATGTAGACGTTATCGCGAGTTTGTTTTCTTTACAAGTTTCTATTTAAATATCCTCATTCAAAATTACTTTCAATACACTTTTTTCTGCACTTAAATAAAATAAGTAAATAAATAAAAATATAAAAAATTGAAAAATTTCCTTTTTTAATTGATAATTTATATCCAAAAGTAGTTATCTACAAGTTAGTTGACTTATAATGCAGAGGAAACCAGTTCTCACTACTTTGCGGCCATCGCCCTTCAAAAGTAGTTAGTTACGGCCAAAGGAAATAGTTAATTAATATAACAACTAGTTGACTGCTAGATAGTTAATAATTAGCTTCAAGCTAGTCCCATTTCCTGCAGGGTAGTTACGGTCAAAGGAAATAGCTAATAAATAGTTACCACTAGTCGACTGCTAGTTAGTTAATAGTTAGCTACAAGCTAGTCCCATTTCCTGTAAGGTATGTATTCCCAAGTGTATACATACATACGTACGTAAGTGTAAGTGTTCATGACCACTACAATTTTTCGCGCTTTCTTCAACCTTCTCAATTTGACAATTGTTCCATAATGGCAAGAAAAGTAAAAATAAATAAATGTCCTTGCTTCTTCAATTACCAATTGAGGATTTTGCTCTCCACATTTTTTCAATAATTCTTCTCCATTTTGTTAAGAGTTTTCGCTTGTCATTCACTGGAAATGGTTCGCTCAAATTTTAGCTTTTTGCCTTTTATTTTCGCTGCATAATTCTTTTGCTTCTTGCCATTCTTTCTTTCCACCTTTTCCACATGCACATATATCTTTTCTCATCCCTCTTTAATGCTGCCACAACCCAATTATAATTCGTCTTGCATGCGATATTTTTCACTTATTTTCATTTCACTTTGCTCGCTGCTATTATTTGCTGCTTTTCATTTTTTCGTCCTCCAGCCTTGCGCACATTTTTCAGCCTCTTGTGTGCACTTTTATTCCCAATTATGTAAGTTGATAGTGGCAGGAAATTTTATTTTTTTCCTCTTAAGAAAATATGAGTATTTTTTTAAATTTTGAGTGACGGCAACAGAAGAAAACACAGCAACAATAAAGCGCACGGTAATCGTATTTCGTTCATTTTGGTGCATTATTGCATTTTCTCTATATTTCGTAATTCAATTTTTAATTACTTATTTATTTTTTTCAACAGTTCTAAATGAAAAGTTTTAGAAGTGGATAGTTAATAGCAGAATTAGAAAAGCGTTTGCCCTTAAATTAGTGAGCCTGGTTTTGAAGTTATGCAATAAAGATTTGTAAGGTGGCAGCATAACTATTCACATCTCGAAGCAAATATATATTCGAGAACATATTCTTTATAAGTATGCATGTACAAATAAAAAAAATCTGCCTTTACTCTGTACATTAAATTTTGAAGAAAATTTTCACCGCAAAGAAATTTCCCTCTACGGGAAATTTTATTAATTAGTTCACCATCTGCATAGAACATTGCTTTGATCATCTTGCTGAGCTATTATTACATTGCGACAGAAATAAGAAAATACCCTTTTGAGGGAAATTTTCAAAATTTTTTACCAGTTTATTTTTATGTAAATTAAATAATTCCTTTTAGTTTTTTTTGGGTATAAAAACAAGTTTAAAAATTTGCCTTCGTTGGAAATTTTAACAAATTTTTTACAGAGTTACTTAAAGTTGAGATTAATTATTCATAGAGCATAAATTTTAGCATAGCATATGTCCTGGAATTTTGCAACCAATATTTCACCAACTTCCCGATGAGCTAGAGACTTGAAACATCAAACTTAACTCGTAACCCCGTGGAAATGCAAGATGGAAGATGAATTAATCCTATAGGTGGCGCACGAGTTGAGATATTTGCGAAATTATTTATTTTCCGATTTGGTTCATATTTAGAAAGCTTGTTTTAAAAATATTTTTTTACTATTAACTTATTAACAGATTTACTTGAACATAAATTTCATGATTTAGTTTATTTTCGAGTGTATTAGTGCGAAAATGTAATGATTCCAAAATCTTGATAAGAAAAAGAGCTTTAACGAAACTGCACCTAAACTGAAATTTATTATTTTTTTTTTGACAAAAATTTGCCTTTAAAAAAATTCGCAAAACTTAAAAACGTGTTTAATTAAAAAATTTACTTGGACATAAGTTAAATTATTCCTTTCGCGTATAGGGGCAAAATTATAAAAATTTTCAAAAAATTGCCAAACGTTTTTACAGATCCACCTGAACATGAATTTCATGTTTTGGTTTATTCTTTGTTATAAGCGCAAGGTTGAAATTTCCCTTCGAGGGAATTTTAAAAAAAAAAATGTATATCGCAAAATCTGTATGTGCTTCCAGTAAAAAAAGCTGGAGTTTAATTAGACTACGCACTTTAACTGAAATTCATTCATTCCTTTTAGCAAACAAGTTGCGATTAAGCCATTCATAAATTTTTATATTTATTTAATTAAAATGATTCAACTGGGCATACATTTAGTTATTCAATTCAATTACTTTTGAAGCAAAATTAAAAATTTCTCTGCGAAGGGAGTTCTCAAATTTTTTACAGATTTACTTGAACGTAAATTACATGAGTTAGTTTATTTTTTGATGTAAGCGCAAGGATAAATGTTTTCCTTCGAGAGTATAACTGTACTAATTTCATGATTACAAAATCTGTATAAGGAAAAGCGGTCAAGTTTAATTAGACTATGCGCCTAAAGGGAAATTTATTGTTGTTATATTTACAAGTTCAATCGAGTACAAGTTAATGAAACGCGCTTATGTTTTATAAATATTAACACACACACACACACAAAAACCCTTGAGGGAAATTTTTCAATTTATCTACTGCTTGAAGTAATCATAAATTTAGTTATTGTAGCTAATTTTTAAGAATATTAATTCAAAAATAAAGATAAAAGAGTTCGAAAAAGTTTCTTACGTTCGCAGAAAAACTCCTGCAAAAAATTCTCGAAAATAAAAAAGTTTCTCTCTAAGGGAAATTTTCAGAATTTTAAGTCAAACCCCATGGAATAACTTTAATAGAAAAAAACTGAAATAACTTTAATAGAAAAACTCTCATTTATTTGCACAAATAAAAACTATGCACCTAAATGGAAATTTACCCTTTTTTTAAGTTGCCTCTAAGCCGTAGTACACTTTTTCCCCTAAAGGGAAATTGTTTGTTATTCAATTTACAAGTTCAATTAATGAAACGTGCTTATTTTTTATAAATATTAACACACACAAAAATCCCTTGAGGGAACTTTTCCAATTTATCTACTGCTTGAAGTAAAAAATTGAATCATTGTAGCTAATTTTTAGGAATAGTTATTTTATTATTATTATATCTTCTAATGTTCGCAGATAAGCTTCTGCAAGAAATTCTCGAAAATAAAAAAAATTCGCTCCAAGGGAAATTTTCAGAATTTTTTTACAACCTCTATCGAATACAAATTAGTGAAAACTGCATATTTTTTAAGAATACTGACATAATAAAAAAACTTCCCTCTCTCCAGGGAAGTTTATCATTCTATTCACAAATTAAAAAAAAAACAATTGAATTGATCATTTCAGTTTTTTAAGTTAAAAACCATGAAATAACTTTAGTAGAAAAAACGCTCATTTATTTGCACAAATAAAAGATTTCTGATATGATTGTATTAAATAATTGTTTTCAAATTTTAAATTTGTGCATGACTTCATTCATAGCATTTAATGTATATTTATTTTTCGTATGTACGAATTCAATTTCTACAGAAAAGTAACAGAGTGGGGACATTTTAATTTACTTTCGAATAACTCCCACTTCAGTAGAGCGTGAAGATGAATTTTTTTTAGGCAAAATAATATGAAATCAAATACAGCACAAAACTTCTTGCAACATTAGCTAGGCTAACCTTAATTTACACGCATCCCTTAGAACTCAATTATTGCCGAGTAGCAAGTACAATGATTTAAGCGTTGGCGATGCTAGCAGCAATTTAGGCGTTCACACAGCTCACAGCTACGTATGTATGTGTATAAGTGTGTGTCGCCACTCACTCAGAACCGCCAGCGGCAAGCAATATCACACTGTTACCGCCTGCCAAGCTGTCACCGGCGCTGACATTGATGATGATGTATTTCCGCTGCCTCTGTAACGCCTCCTCGCAATGTACTTACAAATACAGGCACATACCTAAGTACATATGTATTCTGTCTTCTTCCTTGCCAGCTAGCTCATCCACAGCTTATTTCAACTATTTATGCACAGTGCTATACATATTTTTATTGAAACGTTCTTTACAGCGAATTTGTGTGTGTTTGTAGTAGTCTCTCAATGCGTTGAATAAAGAAAGAAATGTCAAAAATCATCTCAAAAGAGAAAAAAAAATTAAGCGAATTTAAATCTGTAAAAGACAGCAAATTATCTGTTGATGGTTTTGGCTTAAACGAATTTGAGTGTTCTTTTTAACGAATTTAATTTAACGCATGACCAAATAATATCGCACATCGTGTAGTATTTGTTTATCAGCAGATGAATAACTTTTTTTAATACATAACTAGTATGTATGTTTGTTGTTACGTAAAAAAACTCTCAGCTTTCATCAGCAAACAACAGTCAGTTGTACAATGATGCAAATCATGAAGTTGACAAACTTATTTCAGACAATAGCCCAATTTGCTGCGGATAAACTTTTTCAAGTTATTTTTTAAGCATTTTTTTAATTCCCTTTAACTTTATGGAACATTTTTTCGTCAAAAAAATTGAATTAAAAATTTAATAATAAATTTTGCGCGCGTATTTTTTGTTATTTGTTTACCAACAGACAATGGGATCTGCAATTATTAGCATACATGCATTGTAAGTTTTCATAAAAAAAATTTAGTGTTTTCTGAGTGCTAGCGTTACCGATTTTTTTCAAAAGTTATATTTGCTCTAAGTAACGACATGGAATATTTGAAGTATCTTTCGAAAACGGCATTAACACTTTTTATGAAAGAAAAGGAAACCAGATTTTTTGTGTTTCGAATATTCCAAAACGTTCCGTAGGTTAACAAGTTAAAATCAAAGCGGTTGCAATTTAAACTTAGTTTTATGGTGCAAAAAATCCGGTATGTTTCGAATATGCCAAAACGTTCCTCTAACTAAAAAGTTAAATTCGAAGCGAAGAAATTTCATATTTAGTTTGATTATTTTTTTAATGAATTTTGTAAAAGTTTAAAGAACTTAAAAAATCGGATTAAAGAATGTAGTTATTTTATTAATCTCCTGCTCTCCTAATATTCCAGTTCAATTCTAATTTCTTGAAATAAGATGTTTATGATAAAGTAACTTAGCTCGGGAAAATGTCAGAACAATGTCAGTTGTTATAGGCTCCAAGAGATGCTCTCCAAGACTCGGTTCTTCGGGAGGAAATATATGTATGTTTACTCAGAGGTCAGTGCGACATCTGAAGAGCGATCTAGCGATCTAGAATTTGTCCACCGACATCTAGAAAATCGAAAAGGTAACAAGTTTTGGATAGCACCTCGCGGAAGTTTTTGTAATACTAAATACAATAAACAGTTGAAACGATTTGAAACGTCCTGCGTGGACTTCGTTTGTTGAAATTACTAAAAATTTTCTCGGAAATTCAAGTAACTGATCGGAAGTCGGAAACGACATGCTAGGGGGCCTTAAAACCAAAGATAAAAAAAGTGCACTACCTAGACAGTCATCTCGACAAATTCCGAGAGAATCTTGGATCCTATAGGCAAGAACAACGGGAGCGGCTTCACCCAGACCTTTGACCTATGGAGGAGAGGTAACAAGACCGATGGGATCGTCGTATGATGGCTGACTACTGATGCAGGATGCAGTATGCCTGTTACACCATACCTCCTGAATACCTGAAAAAACACCTAAGCATTTTTTGCGACATTCCTTACCAAGCTGTTAAGGTAGGCTTCACGATCGTTAATTCGACTTACGTCTCTGGAGGAGAAGGATGACAATACAGAAAACTTTCCTTTTGCCCGCCTTTCTCTAGACTAAGGTAGTTCATTTTTGGCACAGATGTATTGAGAATACAACTGCTACTATCTTATACTGAGAGGGATCTCTACGGCGATGGTACGACCAGTGTTAGCTTAGGGAGCCGTCATCTTGGAACAGTGTCCTGCACTCAATACTTAAAGTCTCTCGGATACTGGATTCATAGACTGACTATGTATAAATCCAAGACGGAGCACAATAGAAGTTAAGGTCGCAGTGTTTTATCGCCTACAATAATAATAATAACTAGTGAACCCGCGTGGTGCTAAAACGCCAAAATGTTATTTAACTTTTTAAACAGGTGGCAATCCTCTTCAAACACCTCAAATATATTCCAAATTTTAGTCAGAGTTATAAGCGCATCGTGTGCCAAATTTCATCTAATCCGGTCGGTTATTCATTTCATCAAAAAAATTATAGCTTCAAAATATAAAACCCCATTTTCCATCTACATGCCAAGCTCTTTAATTTGACATCTCATTTTTGAAATTCGTAAGAACGGTGCAGAACTGATGACTCTCACAAAAAATGCCTTCACGTATTATATGTATATAAACATAATTAGATAGATATGACTTTTCGAATAGGTGGCAATCCTATTCAAAAATATTTTCAAACGGAAGCTCTTAAAACTCTCGCTTGACATTCATTTTTTAACATTTCATATAACTTGTGTATAAGAAAGGTGGCAACCCTCTTCAAAAGTATTTTCAAACTAAAATCTTTTTACAACTGAAATTGTGATGCATACTTCAATTAACTAATGAAATTGAATTCTTAAACACGTGGCAACCCTCCTAAATATAGCTCAGAAATAAAGCGTTTTCAAAGCCATTCTGGCTGATACTCGTCTTTTAATAATTAATTTAACTTAATTGATGATTTTAATTTAAATTTTTATGCCGGTGGCAACCCTTCCACATGTAGTTAAGAAATAGAGCCTCTGTCAAAACCATTTCGATTGATACCCATATTGTAATATGTAATTGATTTAACCGGTAACCGGCAACTTTGAATATTAATATAGATGAGCAGGAAATAATGTTTCTCTTACGTCAGGTACGAGTATCCAAGCGTTTGATCAAATTTTAAGGAAGACGATAACAATTGATTACGCGAAAGTGATTAGTCGTAGCGTACACGGTTAGAAATTTTGGCTTAAAATTTAAACTTGTTTGGTCTATATATAGGACACGACCGAAAAAATACTAAAGTTTAAACTTTGGAAAATGCAAACATCCTTTGGTCGTTTGAGGTTTAAATTTTAGTCCAGAGTCTGACTATTTTTTAAGTCCGTGAAAGGAATAAATATGTCATTTGATCGCGGCGCTCCAATAGTCACAATAGCTGAGTGAGAAAAGCACTCGATTCCAGAGATCCAAGGTTCAAATCCGGTTGCAGTGAATTTTTTTTTTATTTAATTTTTTTTAATTCATGTTTTTTATTACAGTTTCAAAATTTGTCAGCTCTTTATTAATTTAAAAGTTCGGAAAAAAATAATAATTAAAAAATTTTATAATATTTTGACACTCCGAAAGTTCTTCGGCGCTATTCCATTGTAAATAATTGGCAAAAAAATCTATTCCGCCGTGGATTAGAATTGCTTAGAGCAGCATATGCGTGGAAAAAGAAGGAATAACGACAAGTCAATAATGTGGCCGTAAGTTTTTCTACGAGTATGTATACAATTTTTGTCTAGTTTTATGGCATTCGTTTAGAATTTAGGAAATGTTAAGAGCAAACAACACATGTTTATAGCACATTTATTTCCTAGTTCATCATTATTGTACTATATAATAAATGATGGGTCATCTTCGAGTCAACCTATTAACAAAATCATAAATAAATAAATAAATATTTTTTTCATTTGTCTGTAAGAAAAATCTTACTGTAGACTAACCCCCTTATTCATAAAAAATAAAACAGGTTTAAAGAGCTCTATAAAGTGGCATTTGCAAACATATTTCAATTTATAAACCGTTTTTAAAGCTATTTTATTTTTTATGTTTTTTCATATATATGTAATTTTTCGAAGATATACATTGATACAGGACTTATCAGCTTGATTCAGTGCAATAGGCAGTAATTGAATTAAATATCCAGAAAGAATGAATGAAATTCCTGCAACACGCGAGGGATTTTCGAAACACTGAGCTTTTTTTAACTTAATATTAGTTTCAGCCGACAAAAATAGACATAAACATGTCCTTGCTTATTTCTTATCATAGTATTTATACGAATATGTTTACCTTTTCCTATAAAAACAAATTGATAAGGTAGAACTGATTTGCAACTAAAAGAATTTTGAAATAAACAAGTAATACTAATATGAGAATCTTTCAGGTAAATTTCAATAAAATTGTATATTCTACAAATAAAAATAACCAATGTGCCACTGAATTGCGGAAACGAGTAGCCGGATTATACTGCCGAAAATGAATATTGCAGTTTTTTGGCACTCCATTGATCCACCACTCACCCAAGTGTCAAAAATGCAACCAATCATCCATAATGCTGACGAATTGAAGTTGTCAATAAACTTTTCATACTCGTATATAGAATTAATAATCACCAACAAATTTTCAATTTTATTACGACGCTAACGAAAATTAAAGTATAATCCCACACCGCAAAATCCTTTGCGGAAATCCTTTAATTTATTAAATTTCCGCTCAACTAACGGGAATTCGATTAAAAATGGTCTATTTGTTTCACTTGATTCGTTTTTTTTTGTGCTTCTTTGCTTGAATGTTTACTATTGCTGCCACACAAATAATTTCCCCAGCGTAATAGGTCTTTATTTATGTATGTATGAATAAAGTAGAAAAAGGAAATTTGTTTTATCTGTATGTATGTTTGTAACTAAATTGGTTATAAATAAATATGAATTTATACTATCACTGACTGTAAATAGTTATAGTTATAGGAAATATAAAATATTTTATTCAATCTCTTTTTTTTCCTTCTCTATCCCTCTAACGCTTGCCACTTTGCTGTCGTATCGTCGTCTCGTCGCTTCCTTTTTCATGGCTTGTCTGTGCAATTTCCGTTTGGCTGACGTAAATATTGACGACATGCACCGCTGATATCAACAAACCAACCGACGAACCGGCAACGGTGTCGCTGCCAACGCTGATGATAATCTTGCGGACGCTGATGATGGCGGCAATGTTGACAACCCACCAACAAACCTCTCAATAATGCACCAAAAATATAACACGCCTACAATCGAAATGAACGCATTATCTTCACCTATTTACATACATGTTTCGCGCATCCTTATGTGTGTCCGCGTTTGAATTTGTTGTGACAGGTGTCCCTTCACAGCCTAGTAATTTCCGGGCCACCGATATCGGCGAGACCGCAGTCACATTGCAATGGTCTAAACCGACACATTCCAGTGAGAATATCGTGCACTACGAATTATACTGGAATGACACATATGCAAATCAGGATCATCACAAGTGAGTATTACAAATAAATGCATGTACGCATGCACACAAATAGATATCTATCTATGTATGTATGTTCATATGGACGGGATATTGGCACTAATAATGCAGCAACAACATTTCACGTACATATTCGATTATAACTCACACGCTATCTAATGACAAATGAACTGATATCGACATTTGCGCGTGCATATTGATTTCAATTTACTAATTTTTTTTGTTGCTCAGCTTGTACATATTTCGGTTGGGCGAGTATGTAATTTGTAACCGCTGATGGATATCTTGGCGATATATTGAAACGTGTGAATGTTAATGATAAATAGAATCAGTAAAGTGGAAAATTAAAGCGATTTTGCTGGGAACGTCTAAGTAAAGTACTGAGAGCTAGTAAAAAAATATTTTTCTAATGAAATTCGATACATTTGTATTTCAAAAGGGATATTTTCTTATACTAGGAAATTCAATGCAAATGTAAGAGTGCATAAATAAAAAATTAGCTTGTGAAATGAAAAATAATTAGCTTATGAGATGAAAAATAAAAGTGTGGTAATTAGTAGCTCATTGACGAAATTTTATAAATATAAAAATCCTTTTTCAAATTTCCCAAAATTTTCATTGTAGGAATATATTAAATATATTGCCAAAACAAGGCGCTGGATATTTTTTTGGTGAAAAATTTTTTGGTTTGTGAAAATTTCCCAACATTTGGGAAGTTTCCCAACAGAAGGAAATTATTTAAACCACTAACAAAAAGGCGTCAGTAAAAATAAATAACTCGCCAAATGTTCCCACAAAGAAAATTTTTGTTTTATTGCCTATTTGTTTAGTAAAACACAATTATTAGTAAAAATTTCATTAGGCAACAAAATTTCCCTACGAAGGGAAATTTTTCAAAACTTGAGAATTTCTCACAAAATGATATTT
>JAPVRG010236530.1:0-11212 GCA_029783565.1 Rhagoletis cerasi
GAGTTGCCGAGGATTTCGTTGGGGAGAGGGCCAGGCTCTTTTCAGTGAAGAAGCGAGAAAGTTCGGAGAGGTAACCGTTTACTTTCGAACACAAGTCATCAATTCCATTTCCAGTCGCCATTATCGAACAATCGTCAGCATAAGATATTATGGAGACACCCTCTGGTGGTTGAGGGAGTTTTGAGATATAGTAGTTAAACAGTAGTGGGGAAAGGACACCACCCTGTGGGACCCCCTGTTTAATTTTTCTAGGTTTGCTATGTTTGTCTCTAAATATCACTGACGAGTGTCGACCACTCAGATAATTTGCCGACCACCGTTTGAGTCCCTGTGGGAGAGAGGAAGACTCAATATCCTCTAGTAGCGTGGAGTGACACACGGTGTCAAACGCCTTAGATAAATCTAGCGCTACAAGGACCGTTCTCTCACAGGGGCGGTTTCGGTTTAGGCCACGAGTTATCTGAGTGTTTATGGCGTTAAGTGCTGTTGTTGTGCTGTGCACTTTACGGAAACCATGCTGATGCATCGCTGGGGTCAGGTGTTGAGTAAAGTGCGGGAGTAGAAGGGCCTCAAGTGTCTTCGCTACCGGGGAGAGGAGTGTTATCGGGCGGTAAGACTCCCCTTTGTTCGCTGCATTCCCCGGTTTGAGCAGTGGGACCACTCTCCCCATTTTCCAGATATCTGGGATGATGAGAGTGGCCATTGACAAATTGAGGACCTTCATCAGGTACTCCACCCCCGCAGGACCCAAATTTTTCAGCATCAGCATGCATATTCCGTCTGGTCCAATGGCTTTGGAGGCTTTAGCCTTCCCGATGGCTACCTGAACTTCACCGCTGGTGAAAGCAAGAGGCGCACTTGGTGTTGACAGTTTGCGCAGCCTTCTGGTCACTCGACGTTTGGCCCTGTTAATCGGAGGATGCTGTATAAATTGCCGGCTAAAATAGCTCGCGCATCGCTCCGGGTCCGACGAAGCGTGGTCTCCAAAGGAGATTTCTACTCTGTCATCACGCTTCGTCGGGTTGGACAGGGACCTTACGGTTGACCAAAGCTTGCTCACACCAGAGGTGAAGTTGCAAGTCTTCAGATGTTCTTCCCACTTTTTCCGCTTATGTACGTTCACCAGCTGCCGAATCTCCGTATTGAGATCCCTGATTCGGGGATTTCCGGGATCGGCCTGACGTAGGTTGTCACGCTCATCGGCTAGCACAGCCGCTTCAGCAGGGAAGTTTAGACGTGGGTCCGTTATACATCCTGCTGGTACGAAGCGAGCAGCAGCAGCAGTGACAACCCTGCGGAACTTACGTTCACCGAGGTGGACGTCGGTTGGTGTGGGAAGGGCAGTGAAGGTACTTTCAGTAACTTCCGCGAAGCCTTTCCAATCAGCTTTTTTAAAGTTGACGTAGGTCCGGTGTTCCGCGGAAGCAAAGTCGGCAGGTTTATCGATCGAGATGACTATGGGCAGATGATCTGATGCTAAGGTCAGCATAGGTCGCCATGATATGCTGTTTATCAGACCAGCGCTGACTATTGTTATGTCTGGCGAGCTGCAGCAGCTGCCCATAATCCTGGTGGGTGCGTCGTCGTTCATTGTGCAGAATATCGAATCGTCTATCTGCTCAGCCAACTGTGTTCCCCTACGATCATTTGACAGGCTTGAATGCCAAAGATCGTGGTGCGCATTGAAGTCACCAACTACCATACGGTTTTCACCTCTGAGTAGCGCACCTATTTCAGGGTGATATCCTGCCGGGCAGCTGGTGACAGGGGGTATATAAACGTTAAATATTTCGAGCTCGACATCGCCTGACCGGATAGCAATGCCCTGACATTCTAGGGTGGTATCCCTGCGGTCGATGTCTGCTTCGATAAGACGATACTGCACGGTGTGGTGCGTGATGAACGCTAAGCCTCCACCATTATCTCGCTCGCGATCTCGACGGTGCACATTGTATCCGGCGCAATTCAACAATGCTGAATTGCTGTGCAACTTCGTCTCTTGGACCGCAGCTATCAATATACCGTGCCTTCACATGAAGACGGTTATCTCTTCAATCTTACTCTGTAACCCGTTGCAGTTGAATTGAAGGAGCTTGATGTGGCTCGGGAGACGTATTGTGGTGCGGGGGGTGAGTGAAGTGTGTTGCCTTACCGCCATTGGCTGTGTGCGCTGCTGCGGGAGATGCCGCCCTAAGGTGGTGGTGGGTGGCGTCGCTGTGGGTGTATGCGACTGAGCAGCGCAACACTGGCCCTCAAAGTTCTTCGTCCAATCCCGCGTGGTGCAAAGGCCTGAACATACCCAAAAGTGGCACCAGCCAAGGCAAGTATTGCACTTGACTGATGTCACGTTCCGGAATATCCTGGTCTGACACACTATGCAGATTCGGAGGAACAAGAGTTGTTGGCGGCGGCGTGTGGGTGGTGGTGCGGTAGTGTCTATTGAATGATGTTGTGGTTCGTCTATTGTGTTGTGTTGTGTGTCTGTAGTGTTTGTGTAGGGCTGCTCAGGTGGACGGGAGGTAGTCGTGGAGGCTGCTCTGTTAGAGCAGCAGGGGGCCACAAAAGATGTGGTCCGCTGCCTATGTGTCCGAAGGCCTGAGCAGACTCTCAGATGACTCCACCCGTTGCAAGTATTACATTTGACCGAGGTGGAGTTGTGATGTATTCGTCTCTGGCAGACGCTGCAGGTGTAAACTTCTGGCCCAAGGTTGGACTCGATTCCAGCCCTGAGCAGGAGGATACGTAGCAGATGCCGCCCTATGGACGAACAACCACTGAGAAACGGGTTAGGTCGCCGAAACAACAGCCCTTGGTCGGGTAAAACCCGAGTCATTCCGGTAACGTAGAACCGGCGAAGTCTGGTAAAAGAAAGTGGTTATACAAAGGAATTACTTTCGTGTTATGGAAATTTCTCAGACATGCTAAGTCTGGTAAAAGAAAGTTATTATACGAACAAATTACTTCCGCGTTATGGAAAAATAAAATCACAAATTTCCTGCAGAAAATAGGGTAAGAGAGGTCTCTCAAGGTGGTTTTAGATTGTACTTGTTTGTCCTCCCTTTTATAAGAACGGCAGTGCCTAGGTCCTGCTCAATTACTCTTTCTTCGTATAAACTTGAAAGTTTATTGCCTAGCCTTCTGTTTACCTTTACTAGGACCTTATCACCGACGCATACGTCTTATTCATTCGGCCCTTATTATGGCATTGATGGGCATTCTGTTGTGTTTTCTCGATTCGACTCTTAATTAAATCTGTGCTAGTTGAGAGATTGTCATAAAGAACAAAAAGCCAATTTTGTTTGTTACCGAATGAATTGATCTATTATATTCTATAGTTGCCAATAGCAGAAGGTCAACAGTATCATTTAGCTCTTTTTCAAGTTTTAAGCACCGCACTATTTCGTCTAGCGTGCTGTGAAAAGGTTCTACTTGCCCGTTTGAGGTGCTGTGAAGCGGTGGGGCATTAACAATTTGTACATTATTAAAATCAAGCAGTATTCAGTGATTTTTCGTTGTCGCAATATATAGTTTTGACATTTGGAAAAAATGCATTAATTGCATTATTGGTGGTTTTACATCCAAAATAGTTCTGGATGCAATTTTTTGCACAACGGCAAATTTCTAAATTTTTCGATGCAAGTCAGAAAGTACTTTTGATCTGTAGAGAAAATATCGACATGCAAAATCTCTCCGATGTAAGACGGTATTGGAGTTGCTTCTATAATATGTTTTTTGGGTGTCGATCATATTTTGATTTCGAACAGATCTGACAATTTCCTGTTATTTCTCTAGCTTTCTTGTCCATTTTCGCAAAAAATAATCCACCAAAATTTGCTTAAAATTTTCTTGAACAGCCCCTATGAGCGCGATTATGTTCTGCTAATATGATTTCCTGCTGGTCGTTTTGATCAAAAATATCGGTTACCATTTTTTTGGTATGACGGAATTTCACATTGGGGTAGAGTTGCACCAGACGGTGTTGAATTTTTGCCAAAATAGGTAGGGGTTAATTACTTCATTTAATGTATCAAAAAGCGACTTCATTTCATTAAACGAAATGACATGTCTTGTTTTCGAGCCAAATATGATGAAGGTCTGTTTTGAAGGACTAGTCCCTTCTTGAAGAATAATTTGGTTTCTGAAACAGTTGACGGGTTTATCTATTGTTTCAATGGTGTAAGTTAGCAATTCTTCGCTGTGAATGGTGGCGCAGTCAGAGGCTACTTCCATTTCATCTTGTAGCAGGGCTATGTGTTGTCTTGATAAGGCATCGGCCACGTGATTTTCCTTTCCTGGTTTATAATAAATCTTTGCGTTAAAACTTTCTATTAACGATTTCCAACGTTTAATTTTCGCGTTTGGATTTTTATCTGATACCGCATAGGATAAAGGCTGATGGTCGGTGAAAATATTTATCTGACTTACACCGTATAAATAATTTCTTAAAGTATTTAAGGCCCATACAATTGCTAGTAATTCCCTTTCATTAGTTGCTAGATGTTCTTCTCTATCTCTGAGAGTCCTAGATATCATTGTGATCGGCTTTTTACCTTGCTAAAGGACAGCTCCTAATCCCTTTGTTGATGCATCTGTTGTTAAATCAAACGGTTCCGTAAAATCCGGATATGTTAACGTAACATCCTCTGATGATAGAATTTCTTTTAGAGTGTTGAATGCTCGTATGGCCTCAGGGTTTAACTGAATTTAAATTTTTTTTGATTTAGTTGCACTAACTTTGCCATTTCCTCCTTTAAGCATATCAGTTAGAGGTTTCGCTATACTAGCAAAATCTTTGATGAAGCATCTGTAATAGCCTGACAAGCCTAGAAAAGACCTAAGTCCCCGAAGTGTGGTCGGCTGTTCATAGTTTTGTATTGAACTGACCTTCTGAGGGCTAGTTTTTATGCCTCCTCGTGACACTATGAATCCCAAGAATTCTACTTTAGTTTTGAAAAACTTCGATTTTTCTGTACAGACTCTCATATTTGCTTCATAAAGATTTTGTAAGACCGATTCTATGTCTGCGACATGGTCTTCTGCTGTTTTTGAATAAATTATTACATCAACGACATAGACGTGGCAGGTCTTGCCAATTTGTTCCTGAAGTACATCGTCAATTGCTCTTTGAAATATACTCGGCGCGTTTTTAAGGCCAAATGGTAGCCGACAAAATTCGTATTTGCCATTATTAACAGAGAAAGCAGTTTTCTCTCTATCTCTTTCCGCCAATTCAATCTGGTGAAATCCAGATTTTAAGTCAATTGTCGTAAAATATTGAGCACCTTTCAAGTTGGAAAGTATAACCGTAGCGTTTGGCATTGGATATTTATCATCGACTGTGACTTCGTTCAGTTTCCTAAAATCAATCACTAATCGTTTTTTCGTATTGCCTTCCTCATCTGTTCCTTTTTTGTCAACAACCCTAATTGGATTATTGTAGGGTGACCGGGATGGGCGTATTATGTTATTAGCGAGAAGGTCGGCTAATTCGTTGTTGACGAAATTAGCGACACCCATGGAATATGGGTAAAGTTTCGAATAAATAGGTTCATTTGACTTTGTCCGAATTTTCGCGACAATATTAGTATGAAAAGGCAGAGACTCGTTAATGTCTGCGAAAAGCTTTTTTTTTATTTTTTATCATATTTTAAAATTGACTGCGGATTTCAGAAGGAATTTCTTCGCTCCTTATATTCATGAAATTAACATTTTCACATGGATAAAACAGCAAGTTTTCGTTTCCAAAATCATGTTTTATTTTCATGTTTTTTTATCTATTTGAGCATTAACATGGTTTAGCAAATCTAAACCAATAATACGATGAAATGTTTCAATGTTCGGGAGTATGAAAAATTCCGCACATGCACCAAAAAGATTTATTTTGCATGTTTCATTCACTACTCTATTTCCGTGTACTGACTGAACTAAAAAGGGTTTGGACACCGGGATAATATCCTCTATTTCCGCTAAGGGTTTTATGTAATTCATTGAAGCACCAGTGTCACTAAAAATTTTATTTTTGAGTTATTCCCTACTCGCTGTTCGATCCACGGGAGTAGGGAATGTCCTCTAAAAAAATTTAGTTGTTCATCTTCGAGGTCCTCTAATTCGTCTTCAGATTTCTTGTTGTAATCTGCCTCTTTTAATTCTTCCTGTTGTAGAATATTAATTTTTTGAAATTTCATACCTGTCGCTCTATCTGATTCTGCCTGACGTTTTCCTGGCTGAGGATTAGTACTGAATCCTTGATAATTTGTTTTATATTGTGGTTGAGCTTGGTTAGATTTTTGCGATTGTTGACGCCAGTTTAGGTTCTGTCGTAATCGCAATTCCGATGTATCTATTTCCATTGGAGTTGATTGATTACTCTTAATATTTTCATTTCCTTTTGGCTGTCGCATCTCAAAGTGTGGATTCCTTTGTGGAGTCCTGACTTTCTGGTCAGTAGTGTTAATGTTATTTTTATTTGTTTTGTTTTGGTTTTCACTAACCGATGCAAAACTTGCAGCAAACGCATATCTTTCGCGGTTTGACTCAATTTCTTGGGCCAACGCTAAAGCACTAGGTATATCCTGTGGGCGTGATGAGAACAGGAAATCACATAAGGGTCTTTTTAGTCCTGATATGAAAATTCTTAGGGCATCTGCCCTGTATTTGGTGTAGATCGTATCTGCTATTGGGTTCTCATGAGACATTATCGTTTTGTTTGTTAGCAGTGTTAGCTTCTTTTCTACTCCATCAAAGTATTCTAAAACTGATGAACTTCCCTGGCGCAGGGTTGATAGTTCTTGCTCAATTAAGTAAATAGGACGTTTGTCCGCATAGGTAAAATCGAGCCTAGCCACAATGGCATCGAAGTTGAGCACCGTATTAAATGATGCTAAGACTGCATCAGCTGCTCCTTTAATTTTATTCCGTATGATTCCTACGGACTGATAGTGCCTTGAACTACCCTGATAGTTCCTAAAGACTTCATAAGCCGTGTGAGCGGCTTGTCGCCAGGACACATAAGTACCGGCTTTCCCCTCAAATTCCGGTAAGGATTTTACCAAATCTAATGGCTCCTCGCACTTAGTATTTGGCACTATCCTTCGTAACTAATTGGTGCAGAACCAGTTGAAAATGTGGACAACTGTTTTGTTAGTCTTTCTAATTTTTGCTCAAAAGTCTGTCGTTGGTGTTCATGGACGGCGGTTACGGCCGTCTGAATTAGACTTGTCAGTTGGTCTGCGTCCATTTATTTATTTTAAAATCTCTAAACAAATCTTACAAAATTGTTCACGTTACAATTGATATTTTAAACACTGAACACCTATCAAAGCTAAGAGCGAAAAGATAACATAGGTAGCGGTTTTTTTTTTAACCGCTGTTCACAAATCACATTTATACTCTTAAAATTTTCGCTAAAAAGTTACATAGATAGCGAAATTTTTTCTTTTAGCGCTAGTTGCACAACAACAACAAAAATTACAAATTATAATTTGTGCACAATTTTCGCGTTTCCGAGCACCCTTTTTTCTTAAGGATTAAAAATAAAATTCACGAAATTACAGACACTGAGTACCTAAACAGCAAAAACGCATTTTTTTACTTGCTGAAAAATCTTTATAAACACAACATAAATAACGTTTACTGGGTTTGATATTTTTATAGAACATTTGCCTAGGGTAAAGACGCTAGTTCTCTGACACTTGTTTTTTTTTTCATACTTTAAAAATCATATTTCTCAAAATTTTTTTAATATCAATACAATAAAATATAATTGAGATTCTGTAAATATTTTAAAATCAGTTAGCAACTAAATATTTTTTTAAGTAATTCATTATTTTTAGTTGTTTGCGATTAAGTAAGGAATGCCGTTTTGCGTTAGTTATCGGACGCTTTTTTTAGTTGTCGGCCACTTCAGCTTCAGTAATCGGACCTTGGAAAAAACCACATACTTCTTTATTTGTATGGAACAAAAACATTCATTTATCAAGGCCAAGGGAACATAAAGTTTAAAACATTAAATAATTCATAAATAAACACACAAAAAAATATATTCATTCAAAAATTCACTACAAAATTCTTTACGAAATTCAGGTATCAAGTGGCTCGCAGTTTGAGCAAACAAAAGATGTACTTGCAGCCTCAATATATGTATGTAAGTTCCTTCAAGAAAGTGCATTTTAGGTGAAACCAATATGGGCAAGAGTCGCAACCAATGTTTTTAACCCATCATCCTCTACATCACTCACAAATTCTTCATTACAAGTTGGGCATGCTTTATTTGCTACGTTACGGGGCTGCTTTAATTTCTTCGTTTTATTCGAATTTTTTTTGGCTAATCTTTCTTTCTTCCTTTGTATAACAGCGTCCTGCTTTTCTTGTTTTTCCAGCTCTCTTTCAAAATGAATATTCCTCCATCCTTTGGAAGAGATGGCACTTGGCGATCTATATCCATTCTTCGTGAATCTTTTTCCTAAATGTACCATTAAATGTTGGACAAAATAATAAGAAATTGACTCAAATTTTATACCTGTAAAACCAATAGGTTTTGGATAAAATAGGTGCTTTGTTAACAGATTGGATCCACTTGATGTTATGCTCGATGTCGATGGAGGTGTTACCGTACGCACATTAATTTGTATTGCTACATGACGACTCTTCTTCTAACTGCAAGATTCCTTCATCATTAACCACAAACACACCTGATGGGATTTCTATTTCACTAAGAGATAAATCTATTAGTGAAATTGTCGAGAGATTGCACTCTTCTAATGGCTGATGTGCTTGCTCTGTAGTATTGGTCTCTTGAATATGGTCACATGATGGTTCTTTTTCAAAAGCTTCGCCCTGAACAAACAAACCTCCCGCTTCAGCTATAACTGCTAAAACAACGTCTGGATTTATTGCAGAGTCCCGCAACTTGGTAGAAAGTTCTTTTATTACGTCAGACGCAATTTTATACGTATCTTGAACACTTGGTTCAGAATTTGAGTCCGGTAGGACCTCGAGATTTCTCAGAGCATTTGTCCTTACACATTTTGAATAGTCGATGGCATCAGCGTCGAATGGATATAGACCACACTTTCGGAAGTCATTTTTAATAGTTTTGGAGTAATTTTGAAGGACCTTTTCAAGTAACGGGTAAAAATTCTTCTTTGTTAGGGTCTTTCCTACATTTTGGCTTTGCCACTGACGTACCGTCTGTTTCCAATTTAAGTGGTTTAAAAAGGCTAACGTCAGCAGGTTGCATAATATGAGTGGTATTTGGGGGCAACGCATATAAAATAATCAGCCTCATTGCGTAAGTCGTAAATTAGACAAAATTTCACGACTCGACGACACGAGCATTGTCTACAGTCGTGCTGAAATAAGTAAACGACGAAATTCGTCGAAAACTATACAGTGCTGCCAAGTTTTTTCGTTTTAATACACTAGTCGAGTGGAAATTTTAGGCAATGACGGGAAATTTTCGATACGATTCGACTCTCGAAAAACGACTTGCATTCCACACGACTCTCGCAATGAGGGTGAATTTTTCTTTCGTCGCAAAATTCGCTTAAATCTATATTCAAATGAGACTTGTGCCCATCTACGAATAAAATAACTGGTCTTCTGATATTATTTTCATCAAGCCATTTGTCGAAACAGTTCGCAACATATTCAAAAAAGGTCTCAGTTCTCATCCAGCCGCTTTCGGTGCGACCAAGAAACCAGCTTTCTGGCATACTATTGATTACTTCCTTTGGAGGCCTCAAGTATGGAAATATAAACGTAGGTGGCAGCATATCTCCCAGTGCAGAAAAGGTGATTAAAACGGTAATGGTTTCCTTTTCGTTAGCTTGAGCAATTTGATAAACGTTTTTATAACCTTTAGGGCCAATAACTTTACCAGTTTTGGGACACAAAGCGAAGTTTGTTTCGTCCCCATTGAATATTCGCGAAGGGTCCTCGATAATTTCTTCCTGACCAGTGTTTTTGAGATATTCTTGAAGCTCTGAAAACCATTCCCGTATCGAACCCTCTGTTACGACCGCTCTGGCTTTGCTAATGCTTTCTGCTTCTCTACTAACCAGCATTGGATTTCTTTTGAAAAATAACTTCAGCCAAGTTTTACCTGGTCTATGATCTTTAAATGGAGTTATTCTTCCGCTACCTCTGATAATCTTCTGTACAGTATTTAGGAGATCATCTTTTTTTAATGGAAAACCGCATTTGCACATGGGGATTATCCATTCTGTAATTTTCTTTTCTTCTTCTGGAGACAGAAAAGATTCAGGACCCCTCTTATTTTTATCCTCAGCGATTTTACCCGACACTCGGTCATATAAAGTGGACTTGGGTATATTATAAGTTATTGCGGCCTTTCTTATACTCATACTTTTGTTGCGAATTTCCTCAGAGCAGATAGCATTCTACTTTGAAAATCCATTTATAAAAGCTTTGTTCTAAGCAAAACGAGTGGAAAAAAATAAAACTAATGAATAAAACTGAATAATTCACAACAAATAAACATCCGTCCGGATACTAAAACTCTAGTAGTTTTGTAATTTTCAGTTCTCGGACAGGTTGTCCGATAATTGAATTTCGCAGTAAATTTGGATTCAGTACTCGGACATCAATTTTAAGAGACATTTTTATTTTGCAGATTATAGTTTATTCCGTAAAATAACTGCTTACCTTGTTTATCAATCACTAATAAACGAATTATAACACTTTTTATTTAAAGTACCTGGGTGACCGATCCTTGCTCGGTATTTTTCGAATTTGTCGCATAATCTTACTTACCAAGAGCATAAATTTCCAAAATAGATTTCCAAAATATCGAACACTAACCACAAAAAGTCACTTAAGCCTGTTTGGCGGTTAGCATGCGCACTCCAAATTTCATCTAAATCGGTTTAGCCGTTCCCGAGATAGTGGTCGATATCTGAAGGAATAAATAAAATGCGGTCAGGTGGCAACCCTAGGAGGCAACCCTACTCGAAAATACCTTGGTTGGTATACGGCCTAAAATACCTTTCATTTGATACCCATATTGCCATATATTGCTTAATATTTAAAAAAAAATTGATATAGGTGGCAACCCCGTGAACCACCCCAAGTAACAACACCAAAGTAGAAAATCTGAAAACAAAGCATACTACCCATATGCCAAATTTCATCCAAATCGGTTAAGTCGTTCCCGAGATAGTGGTCGATATCTGAAGGAATAAATAAAATGCGG
>JAPVRG010236532.1:0-10085 GCA_029783565.1 Rhagoletis cerasi
ACACGCCTTGCGGTCTTTTCTATTTCTTCTTTTTTCATTTAATTATTTTATTGTTTTACAGCTGTTCGGAGTGTTTTTTCGTGCATCTTAATGCATTTATTGCATAATTTATTTTTTGTTGCACGCACCTCTGATTTGAGGGCAGCACACACACACATATACAAATGCAAGCGATTTTCTCTCCGGTAGTTCAGTTAAATTAGTCAATGTGCGACTGCGCAAATTATCGAAATCTGTATGCACACGCAATTGTCTGTTTTTTTTTTGTTTTTCCCACATACATTGTATGTAAGTATGTACATATGTATGTACATACAGTGTCTTACAAAAGTAACACAAAAACTTGCGCTTGCAATCAGGCGCATTAACCAATTAATTGCCCACTTTAGCGCATATTTTATAAAGTTATTTTGCAACTTTTTTTTCGTTTTTTTTTTGCAAATTCGCTATTTCCTTTTTATTCAATTTTTGAATTTTTTTTGTTTTTCCCTTTAATTTTTTCTTGTTTTATTTTTGCTTCGAATCGTTTGTTTATCGGTGCCAGGGGCTTGAGTTGGCTTGAGAGTTTCGCTTTTGTTTTCGCGTCGTTGCATTGTTTACATTTAGTTTATTTTTTCTCAACAAATTATAAGTTTAATATGCTTTAATTGCGCATTTTAATTACCATTTTAGTGTGAAATGTTTACACGAAATACATAGTATCCAGAAAACTCATTTTGGTTTTTTATGCTGGCGATCACATTAGGAACCATGCTGCAACGCCAATGGAACCGGTTCATTTGATTCTAGCAATCTACATGGAACCATATTTTTGTGGTTACCTTAACTCAACTTTAACCTAGTGGCTTAGTTTTCGTACGATTTCCCCTCGATTCAGGTACATTATAGGATCATGTAAGAGTACTCTTCATCTAGCCTTAGCTAGATGACGTGGCTCTGCAGAAGAAACCAAGCACAAAGTCCCGCTGAACAATACTCGATAGCATAGATGGCAAATGGAAATTTCGTATTGTATGTACTTCATTGGAACATGAAGAAATCAACGGTTATACTAAATTTTTGTATGAGAATTGAGGTCGGTTTTATTTTTTGCTAAAAAATTACTTGTTTATATCTTGAATTGTAAGCGTCGAGAAAGCTTCGTTCTAGTCTCATTTTGAGGACTTATCAATTTTGAAGAAAGTTAATGAAAAAGACAAAACAAAACACACCTTGCGTAGTATACTTTTTATTCAGCTGTTTATAAAACAACACGAAAATCTGCTATTTTCCGTAATTCCCTTTAATAGGAGAAATTCATGGAATTGTCGTTAAAAACTCCTGGAAAATTCCAGATATCACAAGCGAATATGGGTCAAACAATTGCCGTTTCAACAGAAAATTCGAAATTATAGGAATTCAGGGCTCCAGGAGTGTATGGGCGAATAAAATCAATAAAGAAGTAAGAAATGTTATTAGCCGTAGCCGAAGACTGCGACAGAAATGACAGAAGGCCCATTGAGAGGTCGGTCATCTTCTTATTGTTATGATACTGGACAAAAATTAAGGGAATAAGGTGTTGTGCATGCCACCACAAGAAAGATGAACTTTTTTAAACATTTGTCCGCAGGGTTGCGTGATTTCAAATCCTTTTTGATTTAAAATTCGCCATTAATTAAGAAATATATTTGACTTGTGATTTGATTTGTTGGCCAAATAAGGAATAAAATTTATTTGTGATTTGATTTGTCAACCAAATAAGAAATAAAAAGGATTTGCGATTTGATTCGTTGACCAAATAAGAAATCAAATTTATTTGTGATTTGATTTGTCAACCAAATAAGAAATAAAATTTGTGATTTGCTTTGTATCGCGAATCAATTTGTTTGGGAATCCTGAAAATCTCAAAGAAGTTCCGAAAATGCCGAAATAGTCCCAAAAATCTCGAAATTGGTTAACAAATTAAGTCAGAAATAAATTTGTTTTCTTATTTCATCGACGAATCAAATCACAAATAAATTTTATTTCTTATTTGGATGACAAAACAAATCACAAATAAATTTTATTTCTTATTTGGATGGCAAATCAAATCACCAAAAAATTTTATTTTTTATTTGGTCTACAAATCAAATCACAAATAAAATTTATTTAGAATTTGATGCAACTTTCAATTCAGAAATAAATTTGATTTGGGGATTTGTGATTTGACTAATTCAAAATCACGCAACCCTGGTCCAACGTATAGAATCGCGACTGGAACTTCGTAGGACCATTTCCTTCTTCTTCTTCTTATTCTTATTCTTCTTCTTCTTCTTCTGGGCTTCTGGACGAGAAACTATAGATTTAATGGTTTCAATAAATTAAAAGATTATTATCAACACTTGCGTATGGTAGAACGTTTTTTAGACTCCAAACTGTGATCGAGAGGGGAGTATGTGACGTGTGCAAGCAAAAATCGTTAATGGGGCAGTATACTAAAGCCAGCCTTCTGAACTAAGCGGTCCGGGATGTGTCCGGGATGTGTCCGGGATGAGTGGCAAGAGAACATGTCCTATGAAGAGACTAATTGTTCCCCTTTATACCCCAACGGGTATAAAAAGCGACTAAAAATTTGCGCCAGCTGCGATTCGAACCAGGGTTCCCTGGATTGCTAAGCGTATCCCAGCTGGCATTTGCGAAAGTGCTTCTCGAAAAGGGCCTTCTTATAGGGCTTCTCATGGAAGGCTTAAGACAGGGTGATGTAGCCTTGCAATTCAATAAAAAAAATTTTAATAAACATTACCCTGCAAATGCCCCAATCGCTTGGTCTGGCCTTGATTCAAAGTGAACATTTGATCACACATTTTCGTGCGTTCGAATTCCGTCAGAGGCAACGTGGTTATAAGCTGATAAAATTTTTTTTTTTTTGTGTTTCCGAAATCTGAAAAAGCATCTGTGAAGTGCAGAACGCAATCGTACTCCAACGAAAAAAATTGGACTATGGAAGGGCTTATGGAAGGCTACATGGAAGCCCTACCCACATAAAGGAAAAGTAAGGCCTTGACAAGTGGGACATCTCATACAAAAAAGAATGAGAAGCAGAAGGACTCCTGTCTGCCAATGGAAGGACTAGAAGTGTTTTTAGAAGTGGTGTCAGGCACTTCTTTTGCCTACTGGGATACTCTCCCTACATGCCAACGACGCACATGAAATTTCATGGACTAAGTGCGTAGATATCATGAAATCGTTAATTGTACCCGTTAAAGAGGAGTCGGGGACTAATTGATCTCCAGTTATACCCGTAAGGAATGAGTCGGGACTAATTGATCTCAAATAATACCCGTTTGAGACTACATGTGACTATTTGATGCCCAATTGTTCCCGATTGAGACTAATCCGATAATAGTCTCTTTAGAGATTCGTGGCACATTTTTTTGCAGGGAACTAAACTCCTCTCTCAGTGTTGGATTAAACTATAAGAAATAGCCATAAATTAAATTTAGATTTTTTTGATCGATGACACCATTTTCTCAGAGTCAGCTGTTGATAACTAGATTGCACTAGACGGAGATATTTTAAAGAAAGGCTGCGAAAAACTTCCGGGCAAACGGGCCGGGAAACCACACCAGCATGTTCCCTGCTGAAGGTTTGGGTAGTTATGTGTAAGACATGTTGTATATAAAAGAATATGGTTACCCGAAAAAAATTGAATTGTGATCAGCCTTCTAAGCATCAGTTATAAGTTCTAAACGAGCGTATGATGTGAAAGGTTGAAGCCTAGCGTAAACGAAAAAGTGCCATTAAGGGCCGTTTGCACCATGTCCAGTTAATTCTAACTCCCAGTTAAACATCCTTATCGACATTATCGACACCCAGCTTATAACATGTGATCGATAAAGCAGTCGAGGTGCTTAACTGAAGGATGTACCTCCAGTTAGTGTTAACTGGACATGGTGCAAACGGCCGTAAATGTTCAAAGCCCTCAGATAAGTGCAAGAAAAAGTTATTCATGCGCTAAATATTTCCAATTTGAGTTGAAACTATTAAAATATGGGCTAAACCCTTCCACTCCATTTGCATATCGATCGCATTTCTTATCCTAACTCTAATGGAATGCCGCATTTTTTGTCTAATGGCTTTTAAAATTTCTGCGACTAAAGACGCCGCACTACGCATAAATTTCAGACACATAGAATTTATTGCGCAACATCAACTATGGCCATCGATGCAAAAGATAGAAAAAAATAGAAACAAAAATTATGCTAAGCTACATCTTGACCCAAAGTAGGATACATAAGCATGCATGGGTGTGTCTGAGTGTGTGCACGCAAATATGCTCGCTGGCAGCTGCAGCATTTTTTTTTATTTATCCATCAAGCTGACACCTACACAACTCTGCACGAATGCCAGCTACACTTTCTAAAAAACTTTCGAACGCTACGAGTACATAGAACAGCGCATAGAGCAGCGTGGCGCGAAACAAAAATCTAATCTAAAACAGTTTCCGACATTTGATTAAGAGAAAATATAATTTATTGCATATTTGTGGCAATGAAGCGGACAGTGTGTCGAAAAGAGCGAGAGACACGTGTGAGTATCAAGTTGTTGTTGGCATGAGCGTGATTTTTTTTTTTATTTTATGTTGGCGGCACTCACTAAAGTCGCAAGCGAATATTCATTAGTCGCAGCGATAGATGGCAAGCGATTGGTGCGTGCGTTTGTGCAACATTTTATTTGCATCATGCCACAGGCAATACCGCCCAACCCATATGAGCGAGCGCGCGTGACACATTTCTGTCGCTATCAATAATGCCGCGTCGAGGAGAGTGTTTTGTGTGCAGCCGCAAGGAACTAATATCATTTTCTAATATGCCACAAACATGCGTATAAATGTATGATATGTACATATTATGTACGTACATATATCTGCACTAATAAATCTGCGCTGAAAAGAATTTCACTCGACCTTTTCGCCATTTCTGCTCCAGAAAGTCCCACCAACTCGCTTGTGGAGGTTGTTCAATGTTGTTGTTTTTTTTTTGTGTCAGCTCGTGCGCAGCTGCAAAGCGAAATGTCAGTCAGTTGGGTTACGGTGGCAGCAACAATGTGTGCATACATCTCTAATAAAAAAAAATTGATTTCATTTTTTCGTTTTTGTTGGCGCGGCCATGAGCCAAAGTGACGGTGGCGGTGGCGTAAATTTCATTTATGATTACAAATAGTTGAGATATTTGACACATTTATCATAAATTCTACAAATAGTGTATCGATGTGATATGACGCTTGGCGGCTGCTAAGGAAAGGTAGCAACAACAACAGTGAAGCGCGCTCGGTTGCAACAATAGAGCAACTCAAAAAAAGTATGTACAATGAAGAAACAGAGTAACAGTAACAGCCGACATATGAATGTTGCCGAGATTGCGCGGCCAATGTTGCATATGGCTATTTGCTGCTGCAGCTATTCTTGTTGTTGTGGTGACTTGTGCAGCCTTGCGCCGTAACTTTGCCATACTTTGTGGCATTGCGCTTGAATTTTTGTCCAAGTATGCCGTAACTTTCGCGTCAGCCATGCCAAGCACCGTCTCACCACTTCACCACCTCCTCTCCTCCGCCCACTTTGCTATTGACTGGCATGCAACACAGCTCGCGTAAAGCCTTACAGATTGTGCATACATTGTTGTCGGCACATTTGGTCAAAATCAAATAAGAAATACAAGCAAATATGCTTTTAGCTCAAACTTTTTACTTACTCTTTTCTTTTTTTTCTGAACTTTATTTATATTTCTTCGGTTTTTTTTTTATTCAATCGCTGCTTGTAGGCGTTAGTGGGCTCGTTAGTCGTTGCCGTTACTATCGCGCTTCTAGTTGTGGTTTCTGATTTTACCCATTTCTCGTTTTTTTTTTTGCTGCCACTTTGACTGCTTCGATCGCGCATGCGCCGCGCTGGCAACTCTGCTAACACCATCGTCACACTTGAGGGCCTTCTCAGCAGCAATATGTAACAGAAACATCAGTGAAATATAAAATAAATAAAATGGCAACACCGACACATACAAATGAGTGCAGTGATGGCGCAGCATAAGTTAAAATAGTTCATCGAATGTCAAGGCGCATGAAATTTATTGCCATTCGAAGAGCAAGCAGAGTGTGCGCTACGTGTTTCGTGTTTGTGAGTGAAATAACGGACATTGTAGCGTAGCGTTTTAAGTTCAGGTATGCCGAGGGATTTTTTCTGCTTCGAGATCTGTTTTTATAATGACTACCGTAAACTGAGGAAGCAGAGGAAGGAACATTTTGACCTGGAATTCGGATCTAGGAGTATATCATTCAAGAACTCCTTTCGGCAACATCAAAAAAATCTATCACGATTCATCAAAAGCAGACAATATAGAATCCAGCTTCCTTGAATCGGCGAACTTGGGTTCATCTCCTGCGCTCGTTATGGTGCTGTTAGCACTCAGCAGTGTGGAAAAGTGTCGCTGTGTTTCTTCTTAGCAGAATACCCCCTGGTCTTTAAAACAGCCGTAAATCGGCTAAGTTTCTGATACAATTTTCCGACGTCTTTCCTATCGACCAGCACTTTCAAGAGCTTAGTACTTACTAGATATCGACCGAACTTCGGATAGCGGAATATGCTGCATATACCTACATATATAAATAAATACGAGCATGTACGTACGTTTGACTTCGCTCTTCTGCGCTCTATTTGCATCGAACTATACAAACAATAAAACCTCATAATAGTACAATAAAAATGTATATAATCCATACTTTTATGCATGTAAAAGTACAATAAATGTCAACTCTAAATTGCGAGCGGCACATAACCTCGAATTCATTACCTGTGTAAACTTGTAGGATATAAAATTAAGAAAATATTGCCAAACTGACCACTAAACGGTCAGATTAAAACTAAGCTTATCTATTCCTGTCAAATAAGTGTGTGTGCAGCAAGGCAATGTTAACCAAGCACATGTTCATCCGAATATACCAACTTACATACGCAGTTTGCCATATGTGCATTAGGGTGGCTCACCGAAAAACGTTGCGGTTTTCCGCCGGAATTATAAAATTTATAATATTTTAAGACTAACACCGCTGTGGTGTAGTGGTAAGCAGTGCGCGCTTCCACTCCGCAGGCCTGGGTTCAAGCCCTGGTCAGAGCAACATCGAAAAAAAAATTTCGAAAAAAGGTTTTTTCTTAACAGCGGTCACCCCTCGGCAGGCAATGGCAAACCTCCGAGGGGTTTTCTGCCATGAAAAAACTTCTCACATAAATACAATCGCCGTTCGGAGTCGGCGTTAAACTGTAGGCCCCTCCCCTTTGTGTAACAACATCAAGGCGCACGCCACAAATTGGAGGAGAAGCTCGGCCAAACACTAACATATGTGTAAGCGCCAATATATTATTATTATTATTAACACCAAATTATTTCGGAAACATATTAAGATTTCCGTGAGCTGGTTCTATTTAAAAATACCTTCAAAAATAATGATAAAATGAAAAAAAAACTATGTAAATCTTTTAAACTTAAACTTTTCTGTCATCTGAGATATTTATTGGCAAAAATATTTCTAAAAACTAATTTTGTATATAAAAACCTCGATTTTGGAAGGTATTTTCTAATCGGTCCAGCTCACGTAAATCTTGATATGTTTCCGAAATATTTTTTGCACGAATCTTAAAATATAATAAATTTAAAAATTCGGATGGAAAAACAGTACCGGTTTTTCTTTTTCTGGAGAGCGCAGTACCCTAGTGTACATATACAGGGTGACCACAAAGTATCACCACAAACTTACCGAGAAGGTAGGTGGAGGGTGAGTTCCCTGATAAGTAAAAATTTTTCAGGATTCACGGTTTTTGAAAATTTGAATTTTTTTTTTAATTTAAAAAATCGGGCCTTGTCATGTATTTTTTTTAACTGCATGCACAATTTTTTTTTACTTTAAAAAAAAAAATTTTTTTTAATTTACATGCTGTTAAAGAAAATAAATGAAAAGGTAAGATTTTTTTAAATTCAGAAAAAATTTAAAAATTTCAAAAACGGTCACACTTAACAAAAATTTCATTATCTGGGAGATCACCACCTACCTTCTCCTCAAGCTTGTCGTGATACCTCTTGTACACCATGCACACAGCCTTGGCCAATAAGTATTAGGCGCCCCAATATACAGGGTATCCCAGAAGTCGACATCAAGCCGGAAATGAGTGGCAGGCCAGGACAAAGTGGCATCACTCTCTGTCTCGCTCACACTTCTTAAAATGACTCTCTCCGGCTCACTCAAACTAGAATTACCTTCAAAGCTACGACTTCAAGGAAAGTCTTGGGTACACTGCAATCGTTTTCAGAAGGTAAGAAAGAAAATGTCAAAACTGAGTTTCTTAACAAAAATCAAAAATGTCCATAATTTAAGAAACAATCTAGCAAGTGTCATACCATTTTGGAATCCTTATTAAATGCGCCAACTTTCAAAGTAACGAGTCTACTAGATTTTTTTTCAGTACAGGTTCAGAATTTTTCAAATCAGCACCCAAAAAAATGTTGGTCATATATTTTGATGATTTGGGTCTCAATCGATAGCTCTCATAGTCAAAAATTAGTCTTCTGAATATTTTAGCAAAAGAAAAATTTTTGCAAAAGTTATTCGCAAAAAAAGTTTAAAATTAATTTTTTTTCAAAAATTCATTGTGTAAATAAATCGAACCATAAATGAAAGATTATTGACTATATTTTAGTATACTTATGTAAAATTTTTAAGAAAAGATTTTTTATAGTTTTTTGATATATCCTTTTAAAGGACAATTAGTTTTTAACAATGTTATCCGCCTAGCAAAAAATTAAAAAAAAAAATACTATGACCTGGCCTGTCACCCATTTCCGGCTTCACGTCGACTTCTGGGACACCCTGTATAATGGTTTTTTCTTTTTCCAAAGTGAAATATGGGTTATTTATTAGTGAATCTTTAAAGTATTAGGCAAATATTAAGAAAAACATGACCTTTGATTTGGTTCGAAATATGTAGATTAACGGTTATATTTTTATCAGAGTTTTCATGAACTCTTATGGTATGCACTTTTAAAGCTCTGTAAAAAATGAAGTGCAAATTTGAAGTTGCCAAAAATGCCGTTGATTTTTGATAATTTTTTCCTGGAGGTGTTACGCATTTTCTTCCATGCAAAGTATGTTCGACAATTCAACAAAAAATTTATTAAAAATCAACTCCAATTCTCAACCGCTTCACATATGCACTTTATAATACTAAACTTTATGGAGCTATAAAACTGCATAACCTAAAAATTAATGAAGACTCTGATTAAAAATATATATATTTCGGACAAAATCAAAGTGTAGACCGACCGTGTTTTAATGTTTTTCGTAGACATACACCTACATACATATATGCATTCAATTTATTACGCAAGAATTCGCTAATTGGCCATAAAGTTACGAAAGCAAATGAAATTGGAGTTCGGCGAATTTAAAAAAAAATTAAAAACGCGTAAATACGTTGGTAAGAATTTATTTAATGCGAATTTGTATACATAAAATTTGGTGACAGTAAACACAAACCATAAAATTAAAAAAAAAAAAATACTTAATAGTTAAAGTACAGTTAGTAGAACGGACATTAAAATTACACTTCTGGAGATATTTACATAATAATTTTTTCTGTCGCAAATTAAAATAAAAAACTGCACAGCAATAAACGCTTATATGTTTTTTGCCAAAGACAAAGCCAGAAGCGGGCCTGTTGTACGCCAATGTCAGTCCGGTAGCTCAGCCGCTGCGGCTTATCGATGGTAGGTACGACTCCTTTTTTATGCAGCCAAGAAAAAAGTTGCTATTAAATTTATATTGTTGTTGTTGTTGCTGTCGCTGCTGCTGAAAATTTACGACAAGTTTCAGTGAAACGCATTGAAATGCAATTTAGTAGGCATTTAATTAAAAGGGTACAGCAACATTTTGTAGTAAAAAAAGTAGGGGAAAAATACTAAAAATAAATAAATTTAGCTACCGGTATGGACTATCAACATACACAAGTACATATATGTATATATGTACATATATCTATAGCAAATACATAAGTAACAACAACGAAATTATATTTCTCGAATTCATTA
>JAPVRG010236540.1:0-12554 GCA_029783565.1 Rhagoletis cerasi
ATAATCTATATGTATACATATTTTATATGCTAAGATATTTATATACATAAATATACATATATTTCTACATTATCTATAATATATATGGAGGGTACGTGGATGTTTGCAGACGTACATTAAATTCAACAAAACAGGAATAATCAAATATTGTAGTTAAAAAAATAATATAATTTAAAATTAAGCAAAATGGAAAAAAAGACAAAGTGTAAACTAAGCAGAAAAAAAGTTAATTTAAGTAAGCAACTGAAACATTACCAGAGATAAATAAATTATTTTGTAACAAAACAATTTTGTTAAAGCAATGTGTTAATATTTTGGTAGATGGAGCTGCATTTCTAGTCTTTTATTTTTAAAGAGGAAGAGGTTTAAAATACTCTAAACTGTCACAAAAAATGTTATATTCTTAAATGGCGAGCAGTGAAAAATGCAAAGCATATGTATGGCTAATTGCCTATTAACCCTTTCCCAGCTGACGTCTTCAAGACAGCGCGCAAACACTTCACAGTCCTTAAAACCGACTGTCTCTTGCTTCCATACATCGATTACTGTTCGTCCAGTAATGACATTGATGACTTGTGTTTTTCAAAGTGAATGGTTATCTCTCACAGACCGTTTCAGTTTCTTTGCTCCGAACCTAACACTTCTTCCTCTTGCGAAATCAGCAACGACACTTTTTACCACTTGGGCGAATAAGATCAAGCTGAACCTGGGCATACGGCGGAAAATTTTAGGGGCTACTTTTGGCAGAATGCTCTTCTTCGCCGCACGTAATCTTTACGAAAATACAGAGCCGCTAAGTGGTCCTGCTTTTGTTTTTGTTGTTGTATGAAAAAATCCCCTAACGAGTTTTTGGGTAATGCTGCCGGAGCGACAATCATATTCAGCTAAAGATCTGGATCGTTCCGGTTACGTAGACCCGGCAACAAAGTCCTCAAATCGCCTGTTGGTAGCATTTGGGGCAAAGATAAAGAGTGGAGGCAGAAAGCAGTTAACGAAACTTCAGAGCTGGTAGAACTCCACACTCAGGACTGCCACGGGATGCCTCCTGACATCGTCTGAGCATCATGTGCATAGCGAGGTACAAATGCTCGCAGCCAAGGCAGCGTAGGAACAACTCACGCCGACGCTTCCTTGAAGCGGACCCTCTCCAAGGCAAGTCTAGAGCCATACCATGGAACGTCACGCTGAAGCGGACGGTTATAAACTATGCAGCACCAAGATGCTCAGAAGAAGCTAGCCCAGCGGGGCTCACTTCCGCTCATCTTATAATATGTAGAATCTATTTCTTTAGTTCGCCCATTTTTGACCTGTGAAATTTTTGCGATCATATTCTAAAGGAGAGTGCCTTCTACATTAACGATGGCTTGCTATTTGAACCCCGATGTGGCTATCATTTGCCCTGTATGTGAACAAGATCCAAACAAGTATAAACATCTGAGTGTAATCTTACAATGCCACTGACACCCGAATTTTTCTGCATGATACCAAAGAACAAATACTGCCTAGTTCTTCGGCCTTAGACTCGCTGAAGTCGGAAGATGAAGATAACAACATAGTTTATACACCAAGAGAGTCAAGTAATAACAGAAAGCATATGATCACCTATAGTTGGGTCTAGAACATCCATTTGGATAGTACATCCAGCATGAGAATAAGTGAGTGGTGTTGCACACTCCACTACAATATAGGATTTCCCAAACTACGCAGAAAATGTGGATAGTGGACCCGAGATGCTGAACATCCAGTGTAATATTCTATGAGAGCTTAACGCATAAAAATTTCGACTTAACCTAGGTAGGTTAATCCTTCCTGGTCCTTGAGTGTATTAACAAGCTTAACGCTCTGGCAGAGTATAATGCTATCCAATTAATTTGGGTACCGGAACACATGGGTATTGAGGGTAACGAAGAAGCAGACCCTCTAGCCAGAATCGCGGTCACCTCGTCTCCTATAGGGTCTGAACCCTTCCTTACGATCAGACCCAACGCAATCAAGGAAGAGCTTAGGAACGAGAGGAACAAACTTAGAGATCAACACTGGGGAAACACAGTAGGTTTACGCCAGGCTAAAACCTTACTGGGAGGCTAAAACCTTAGAAGGTACAAGACGATTATGAACCTCCCCAAAGGAAGTTTAAGGATAATAACAAGTATTCTGACGGGTCACTGCACACCAAGAGGCCATCTGCACAAGAAAGGGATCTGGTCGAATGACCTATGTCACGTCTGTGATTCGTCTGAGGAGACCCCACTACACCTGCTTTGCGAATGTGAGGCGGGAGCAAGAAGGCGTGCGAGATACCCAGGCCAACTTTAGCCAAGCGTTGAATCGATACAATCACTAACCCCTGGAGACCTCCTCAAATTTCTGGGATCCCTTGGGTTGGATAAGGTACTTTGATTAGTTGAGGGCACAATAGACCTTCTAGTCGCAGTGCGTTTCCTCATCAATATATCTATTTATCTAGGGAGGCAGCACATTCGCATAACTCACAAAAGCGGTCCTCACTGAAAAATTTCCCTGATACCCTGAAACGATTATGAAAGTGGTTGTTGAGCGGTGGAAGAGACCATACAACACAATACTGCACGACCTACAACCATGTGTAGATCTATTCTCAGGTAGATAGCTGATTAAATTCGGTGCAGTAGAATTAGCGACACTAAAAAAAAAAATGTGCTCCGCCGTCGCATCCGCTCCAAATATAAAGCCGTCCTTCTGCTCAGACAAAACTAATTCGATGCAGACTCTTATGATCAGTAAGATGTACAAGGTGGCGCAAAATTAATCACCTTAACGGAAGATGTTATAATTTTTGCAAATGACGTCGTGCGTCAATAATGTTTGACATTTGAGAGCGCTATACTCCGCAAGAGCGTGAAATAATTGTGTCGATTTTTTTGACCAATAATCGGTTGGTGGTGTGGCACAGCGTGAATATCGACGTCGATTTCCTAATCGTGTAGCGCCAACTGGGCAAACATTCCAAACATCCGAACAGACTGGAACCACAAGAGACCTTGCAGGACGTGGCCGCCACCGGACTGGTCTTTCGGCCGAGAATATCGCGGCTGTGCCTGCCGATGTCACAGACGACGGGCCGTGATAAACGACTTCTTACATCCGGAATTGGATGAGTGAGGCTTGGTGAACAAGTGGTTTCGGCAAGACGGTTCAACCGCTCACACATCACGGGCCACAATGGATATTGTGAAGGAAGCGTTTCCTGGTCGCGTAATCTCCCGTTTTGGCGATTTGACATGGCCAGCAACTTCAAGTCACGGGTTTATGCCAACAAGCCTCAGAGAATCGCAGCCCTTAAGGAGAATATTCGACAGGAAAGCGAACAGTTATCACCGGTAGTCTTGTGGAAAATGCGTTAAAATGGAGACAACTGTTTATCAATACTGACCGCAGCCACTTGACGGATATCATCTTTTCCGCTTAACAAAAAAAAATTTTAAGATTCAAATAAAGATTTCCATCACTCAACATAATTTTTTTTTAGTAAGAAAGTTATTCAAAAACAAAATTGAATGATTAATTTTGCACCACCTTGTACTATTCATAACCTGTTAACCATGACAGCGTTTCCGTGTTTCTTGCTGCCAGAAGTTCTTCGCGAGTTTGAGGGTAATCAGTATATTAAAGGAACCGGATAGCTGCTTAGCTATCTAAAAAGATAAAATTAGTCAGTCTTTTTCGAATGCTTTTTCTGTTTATCAGGTCGAGATTGTTTCATCTGAAACACCGTGGAACATCTGTCATTACAATTGAAAGTTTAGAGTGGAGTCCATAAATAACTGCAACCCTGATATAATTCATCTATGACCCGTCTGAGTATCAATTTACCCATCAAGGTAAGGCGTTTTTCCACTTTCCGTTTTGAGATTTTCCCTTTAAATTTCCAGTCGAAGCCTTTTCTGAGCCTGAGATGTTTCTGGCGAAATTTTGACTACCTGACAATTTGTGGCTCGAAGACAATGAAGACCAAGTGAGTCTCATCAGGAATTACTTGATAACTGAGCTTACCACGGCATTCAGAAACGAGTTGTTCTAGGGCAGACATTTTCACATGATACCAAGTTCGCCCGAAATAATTCCCAAAAGTCCAGTTTCATCGATTGCGGGCGCTTCTTAGCTTTCAGAAATTCTTTTCACTTCCCTATCACGAAAATAATCTGAAACGCAATTTCACCACTCGAACCTTGACGGCGATTGGTATCAGCTCCTTGACGAGCGACTCATTAGCAACTTAAATTGCCAACTATCACTCATTTGTTATCTGCTTGCGGGTTTGCAATTATTATTGCTAGCGTCTAACATTTAATTACAGTAAAATTAACAATTACAAGGTACAACAACAAGAAAGAGAACAATAAAAAATTGCTGTATAAAAAATCTACATTACTAAAAATTTCCCACAAAATAGGATGAAGAAAATATATAGCAAATATGCAACCGTTGCAATGCTTTTAGTCGCTAAATCATACCCTTCACCCGGCAGCGCACCGCCCACCAAGCCATGTACGTATGTACATATGAACGTGTCAAGATCGCATTTTTATTAATGTGTGGTATGTTGCAAAAATCGGAGAAAAAACCACAGAAACTGCTGGAGATACATATGTACATATAAACAAATTTATGAGTTGAACAACTTCACTACGTATGTAAATGTATGCATGTATTTTGCACATATGTACATACATACATACATGCCTAGATAAGTGCATCAAAGTTGTAGACACTGAAATTATTGAGGGTTTGCGTGAGACAATTGCAAAATGTTAATCTAGATTTGTATGGGAACACTTTTGTGGGCCTTTACCAATGCATATAGATATTTGAGCTGCGGAAAATAAAGCTCACAGTAAACTAATGCCTGACTAGTGCAAAAACGAGCCGAAAAGTAGCTATTATTATTATTATTATTATTGTTGGGGATAATGCACTGTGTGATTTATAGGGGGAAACTTTAGTATAGAACCTAAATCTACGGATTTCACTTCGCCTTTGGTTATCAGATTTTCACCAAGGTGCCTTTTGCGTTTGTGCATCAGTGCAGGATATTCTTCCAAAATTTGGTGTGCAGTGTCGTTATCCGTCCTGCGAAATCTGCATCGCTTATGCGAGTAAATTTCCAGTTTAGTCAGGTGATAGTTCAACCTGCAGTGTCCTGTCAGCTTTCCTGTAACAATTCTTAAGTAATTTTTTTATAAGCTCATACATTCCTTGAAGCGTTTTCGGTTATATGTCCCTGTGCTTTGGACTGCTCTAGAGCTGTAGATTATCCCAGTAGCGATTTCTTTGAGCCTCTTCCTCTAACCCAACAAGGGCAGAGAGTGCCCCTTTTCTCAAGCCGCGGATGGGCTCTGTGCCGGTGAAATATGTCCCAATATGTCCCGGAATCCAGATAACCAAAACTTGATTGGCCAGACCAAGAGTATTCAGCTTGTCGAGGTACTCCATCACCAGCTTGGAGGTTACCTGGTGAGATCTGAGGGCCTTGACATCGCGATGTTCTGATTCCGGTAGTTTCGCTTGATATTAAAGTCCGCGCATCTTTCTATGGCTTATGTTTCAGCCATGCGTTCTTAACCTCGGTCCAACTACCCCTACCCTGGTACCCCTTCGGTCCATGAGCCATCAGTGTACCAGGTAATCATATTTTGATTTATCCGCTATGTCTCGGATATGCCCGCCCATCTCTTCTTGTTACTCAGTTCAGTTTTGAAACCTCTTTGTAAAGCTGAACCTCGGATGCATGGTATCCCTCGGTATTTCTATTTCAAGGAACTTCTTCGTAAGAATATCTAACTTCCCATGCCTAAGAAACCCTTCTGCCCTGATATTGGAACCAGTCACCCTTAGCAAAGCTCTTTTCGCCTGAGTCTGTATATAAATATGAAGAGGGGTAAGATCTAAAATAGCCTCCAAGGACGCCGTTGGACAAGTTTTCATGGCTCCAGTTATGCAAACGCATGCCAGCTTTTGTATCTTGGAGAGCACTTTGATTGTTCCAAGTTGTGTAGTTCTATCGGCCCAAATGGTGGCTCCATAGGTTAACATGGGTCATACTATCGTCGTATAGATCCACCTCAGTATCCTTGGTGTACATCCCCAGCTTTTTCCTGCCACGGACGTACACGTCATAAATGATCTTCTTCGCAGTTTCTTCCACGTGGGCTTTCTAGAGTAGTTTTTGATCTAGTATTACTCCTAGGAATACTATGTACTTTTCAGAAATGTGATTAATCATAAGAGAAGTTCTTCATCTGGGTACCCTTGGAGAACGAGAGAAATTTAGTGTTTACAAGCAATATAGAAAGACCAAGTTTAGAAGGACCTATCTTCACAGGATATGAAAAATTGCTGAGACTTTGCAAAGAGGCGGTTAACTGGTCAGACTTTTTTGGAATTCAGTTCGTGCCGCCAATCCGAGAAGCACATGAAAAATGAGAAGCTCCACTAAAGAAGAATAGGACGAACTTTGAACTTTCTACACAGGCAGACTATAATAAAGGTCTTAAGGAAGGGTTAATATAGTCATGAAGCAGTAATGAGCATCGCGTTCTCAGCTTTCTATCTGCCCATTGCTGTGGTAAAGTAGGGCTACAAACCTCGTGAATCATATACGTTGCTTGCATACACATGTTACCTTGGAAATCTGCTTTGATTTGCCTGCTAAGAGAAGGCTTGGACCATAACCAACAGCCATTTGGGACACTACTATGAACGGTTACTGTGAAGCTATAGCGAAAAGCGCTGATGTCTGTCCTGGAAAAAGTTCAATCCACGGTATTTAAACCGCAGCCTTGCAAAAAGAAATCTGGGCAGCTTAAGAGATGCTTCCACCCTATCGTCCTCTATACAGCTGAGACATAGAGGATTAGGTGAGATACTAAGTCTCACCGCGTCAGCTCCAATTGGACAGTTTCCAGTTTGACTAGAATTGATATTTGTGACTTCGTGAGCCCGGGAAGATCACTTGACCGCCTCTCGTCCACCTTCGATCAGAAAGATCTGGGGTTATAAATGTTTTCGTTTTCGTCCAGCGCCCGCGGTGATTACACGGAGCCCATCTGTTTAAGAGTAGCCTACAGCTAGTCAAGTACTGTCTCGTACCCTTTTCTTAATTTCCGGGTTCTCTTTCTGGCCTACAATACAGTTTCCTGCAATATCACCATGGCCCACGGTAACCATGTAAGCCGGACTAGAAAAGTAATCAGTCACAACGGAAAGAGAGGTGTGGCATTCCCCTACAGTAACCAAATGAGACCGATATCAACGCTGATACGGTTCGTTGTGCATAAAGCGAATTATCCAATAATATCAGCACCCGTATTTTGCCGTTTTTCTAGATCGAGTCATGCACGGTTTCTATGGGGAAAAACATCCCTTAAAAACCCCTATGCTGAATCCGTCAGTATCCAAGGGTTTCGGGAGTGCTGATTACGAATCCCAAGTCAGTTTTTAAAAACTCAAAATGGCGAGTCCAATATAGCGAATTGATTTTGAAAAAAGTGTCAGATTTGTATGAAATTTGGTATCCAAAGGTTATTTGAGTCGCTGATTACAAAACTCGAATCAGTTTTTCAAAAATTCAAAATTTTTCGGACGGTGTATTCATAGGCTTATGGAGTTAACGGTTTCAGTAACGCGAACAAGCCTATTTCCAAAGCTCCTTAATGGTTATTTTAGGCATTACCAGCGACTATTCAAGCCCTCATAGCCCAACATTAGGGTAGATTGCGTTCTCCGAAAAATCTAGCCAGCATCAAATCAACAACGTTGGTAAGACGGCGAACACCACATAAAAATGATAACCAATTTCTATTTTGGCCAAATTGAACGATAAGAGCTAACAATACGAGGCTGCGTGCCACGATGGATATTTTTCATGAACGATTTATCTCTCGCAGAGCATGCGATTTCACGACGCTGGGTGTTAATCTGGTGCAGTTTTTCGAAGTCATAATTTGAAATTCAGACGAATCTATGCTGCAGAAACATTGGAAATTGGACAAGCGCTTAAAATGGTAATATGAGGTCATACTTAGAAAATTTGATTGCATGCTTTGTGAAATTGAGCTACCTACGCAATTCGATGTTTTTGGACATGCGGAAAGAATTTTCGCTGGCTGCATGGGACGTCTTGATGTTGTCACACAAATGAAGGCAGACGGTTCACGCCACCTCTAAAGGACTGACGGTTTTTTGAGTAGACTTTTCATGGCACGTTTGCCCGCTGAGCAACTGCAATTAGAAAATTTTAATTCTATTATGCCTGGGACACACATGTGGTATAGAAACCATAATTTCAATATTGTAGTTTGCCGTTGCTTAGCAACACCTACAATGATTCTACCAGATTTTATCAAATGGAATCATTGCATGGAAAATTCGAAGCTACGGACCTTATAAATGGACTGTGAATGGCGAAAAGAGGTCAAATTGTGAGAAGTATCACCTCGCCATTTCGCAACACAATAATTTTTGTCTCCAGTTTTCATTTCAAAATTTCAACAACACGTACAGCCATCGAAAATCCCCAAATGTCTGGTTTCTTGTAACGTTACCTTTCCACCACTTTTTTTATAGTTTCCCTTACAGCGATTTATGGCTGGGCGATGACTAGAAAAAAATAAAAGCAGCCATTTTGCCTCTCACAAATTACATACCGCAAAGACAGAGATATGTAAGTATGTAAGGAGCACAAATAGTTGTTACAAGTAAAATAAAGCAACAAATTTAATTACAAAAATCACGAACTTTGCAAAAAGCAGCAAGTTGTGACGAAATTCATAAAGCGTACAGTTAAATGCAGCCATTTTGAACTTAATACATACTGTACTTATATTAGTACATGCACATACTCATATATATATATAAGAGTACATGCTATAGTTACGGTGACCATCCGTCCAATTTTTGGCAGGCCCGTACTGTTTTTCAGACGTTTGTCCTGCGTAATTTTTCAAAACAGAAAAACCTAAAAATGTACTGTTTTTTCAGTGTCCTGCCTTTGTCCCGCATTAAATATTTAGGACGGCAGCCCTATACTGATCAAAATCCAAGCAGTTATCGATAACACAGGTCAACAATTTTTGAAAATTGTTTTGGTGCCGAAATATCGTCAGTGGTTTGTTATAAGACGTTGACAACATTAAAAATAATTTTTATTTTTTTCCAACGTGTAGTTTTCGATATATCGCCAAATTACGAGTTTTTGTAAAAGAAAAAGAGGCCGATCTTAAAAATACCTGATATCTAGGGAATCCGTTGACCGATGAAATATAATATAATATAATACCTCAAATGAAAAGTAGTTAAATTTGCTATCTAAAATTTGGATTTACATACATGGTTTTTGTTATATAATGAGGTATACTTTCATAAAAAATTAATGGACATTAAACAAGCAAAAGAAAATGGTCAAAACTAGTCAAAATGCTATTTTTTTGACAAGCAATTTATATTTATATTATTTTTATGTACTAATATAAAAAAATACCAATGAAGAAAATGTGATTTATATTTTAAGTTTAAAATTGCATGACGGAATATATTTAGCTTTTATTTTGATGTTACGTAAATATATGTATGAATGTACATATATAATTTGAAAAATTATCCAGCATTTTCAATTCATATTTATGGTCACCGTAACTATAGTAGTATGTACATTAACCGACTAGCTTTGAACTAGCCTAGTTCAAAACCGCTTGCAATAATGTTGAAATCACTGACTGCTACATTTGAGCAACTAAAATGGTAATTGCATATAGTTTTTCCTCGCTGTTGCTATTTTTTTTATTTTTCATTCCTATTTTTAAAAAACGAAAAATTGCGCCGCAAAATAGTTTTCTATTGTTGTGGCAAATCGAAGGTGGAGCTTACGCGATTTCCCACCAGCAAGCAGCAAGCAAAAAAAAATTTAAATTGTAATGAAAATAGTACAGTAATTTTAAAATGAAACTAACGGCAGTTTGCCAAGTCACCTTCCGTTCGTTGTAATAAATCTTGGAATTGTGTGCAGCTAAAATATTCCCAGGCAGTCGCTTTTGCCCTCTGTGAGTTGCTCTGAATTTTTATGTGACGCATTGTTACGAGTATTTCTGATGGCGCTGTAGCTTTTACAAATTATCACAAATACAGATGTAGATATTTTCTTGGGTTTTTAGTGAAATTAACGAAAGCCGTATATCCGCTTGCGGAATTAGTTCGAATTTTATTAGCGCTAAATGAAGTTTTAATAAATTCTGTTGTTTTGAATTTGTAATTTTGATTTTTTCCGTAAGACTGTCATATAAATACATACATACACATCGCTGCCTAAAGGTGAAAAGGTGCTAAGTCCACTTTTTTCAAAATTTAGGTTTTGATGCAGAATGTAATTATACTTTTCTGATCCCGTATAATTCAATGGCGCACTAAGTCCATAATTGTCAAGAAAAAAAATTGAAAATATCAGGGACCGAAAATAATCGTTAAATATCATGATTTTTATTTTTCGATCAAAAAATAATCGTAATTTGTGATTTTTATTTTTTCGATCATTTTTAACCGTTATAACGTATACTGCTTTCTATGACTGTTTTAAATCTTTTATGATCGAAAAAATAAAAATCATAAAATAACAATTAAATTTGATCGAAAAAATATAAATCAAATTTTAACGGTTAAATTATGAAAATATAATCAAATTTTATTATAAAGATCATAATCGTTACGGTCCCTGAAAAATATGCTAAGTGGACTGTAGGTACTTTATATTTCTTGTTATATAATTTCTCCATAATATGCACTCAACTACACCATAAATATTTCATAAAATGTTTGCAATGAATTGTTTTAAGTATATGTATTTATTTAATTTTGCTTTATGCCACAAAAATCTGGTAATGTCTTTTTTTTTTTTGGTTTATTTTTTGTTATTGCTTAGAAGCAAAGAAGTAAGTCTGCAGTTTACTCAAAACTGTTATTCACACACGTCTTTTACATTTGCTGCTGTCACCTTTATATTATTAAGGAAAAACTAAACCAAGTCCATAAGAAAACTTCAAATCTCTTGCAGAAAATGTACTAACTCCAAAAGTACCCCATGTGCTTATAGGTTAGTTCAACTCTAAGCTCTAGCTATGTAATTAAGAAAACAGCAAACATACAAAATCTTTGCATTGAAGGCTTCTAAAAATGTTCACAGAAAAAATATTTAGACGGGTTTTCGTCTCTCCTGAACAATTTCAAAAAATGGACTTAGCACCTTTTCACCTTTAGGTACCGATATGTAATACACATACATATGTACATACATACACATAAAGCCATACGCCTGGTTCGCAGAAACTCATAGAAAACTAAAGACTTAGGTAGCGAACCTACCCTTGGCAGTGCTCAATATGTACAAATATCGTAACGATCAAAGGCTTGGTGGCAAGTGAAGTATTCTGCAATTTTCTCAAGAAGAAGCAAACTTTTTTATTTTTTGGTAAAATATTCGTCTCCAAGCAGACTTTACAGTAAATTGCAAAACAGGTGGCTAAGACCGTGTTGTTCGATTTCCTTTGCAATCATAAAAAAAAACTTTAACGGAATTATCTTATTTAATCTTGAACATAATATAAGTTCTACGGAATTACATAGCCCTTTCCACACAAAAACAACAAAGGCTCTTTGCGGACGAAATTTCATGCCAGTCAACAGAGTACACGTTGGAGAGGCTGTTGGATCTGTATGTTAGGGACAAGACGTCCAAATTATCATGTTCTTAACATGCGTACTTGAAAGGGAAGCCAACGGAGACGGCCCTACATGAAGTGGTACGCAGAATTGAGAGTTCGCTCTTCTAGAAACAATTTACAATGGCGTCCATTATAGACATCGAGAGGCCTTTAATAATGCAAGTGTAGATTCCATCCACGATGTACTTAATGAAACAGGGATTGATCACTGTGTCCGGGCTTGGATAGTATATCTGCTAAGGAGCAGAGTAATACATGATATTTGACAAGGGATGACAGAAATTCGTTCCAAAGTAAATAACTTCTCCGTGTAAGGCACCCCACAGGGAGGGGTGCTATCACTGTTACTATAGCTCATGGTCTTAAACAAACTACTGGTAAAGCTGACTCTCAGAGAATCAATGCGGTGTCTTACGTCGACGATGTAGCGATACTTGTAACGGGTCCGTTTCCCTCGGTTATAAGTGAAATTATGGAAAGTGCTCCAAAGATGATAGATTCCTGGGCCATAAGCTGTTCTCTTAGCGTAAACCCTGAGAAAACTAACCTCATGCTTTTCACAAATAAAACAAAACTACCTAATTTTACTAAACCAAGGCTCCGCTGGCTTGGTACAGCGGCTCCGATGGCTTGGTCATGTTGCTCGAATGGATGCAGACGCTCCAGCACTGAAAGTATTCGACTCGAAACCCGCTGGTGGTAGCAGGGGAAGAGGGAGGCCTCCTCTGCGTTGGAAAGACCAGGTGGAGAAGGACTTGGCTTCACTTGGCATTTCCAATTGGCGTCAGTTTGCACAGAAGCGAAACA
>JAPVRG010236543.1:3713-16470 GCA_029783565.1 Rhagoletis cerasi
ATTTAGGTGAGAAAGTAAATTGATAAAATTTTAATTAGATTTCGGATTTTCCATTTCGCAGAATAGTAGAAGTTGAAAAGTGTAAATCTGAACTATTTTCCTTACGAAATCCGCAACTAATGATACGGCTAAAAAGAACACGAAATATGGCCTATCTAAGCATTAAGCGCGGTTCAAAAAAGACTCCGATTTAGGAATATACATTTATCTTGAGTATCAGAGCTTTAAATGCTGAAGGCGCGACGGACCTCTGACACGGCTTAAAGAAATATACAGCATGCGACTGCTACTCGGGCTACGTTCTTGTCGGGTATACGTAACCGGAGCGACTCAGATTTATAACCTACAAATAATTTCACTCCTAAGGAAGCTTTTGGCTGTTACAACATTAATAGATGGCGCAAAAATATTGTTCGATCTATTTATGGTTGTTTTCAGATTCAATCCAATGAATGAAAGAATTATACGAAACCACATCAAAGTCAAATTACTTAACCTAAGTAGAGATTGTGCGCACGCGCCCTCGAAGTAGAAGTACTGTGAGACCAAAGAACAATTTTATAGGCGCCTAAAGGAAGCATTATGGCACCGCAATTGCTTGGCGAATTCAACGCTTCGGTGAGCTAAGAAAGAATATGTATTTATTCATCAGTCATGAAAATCGGCCTTCATAATAATTCCTCCGATAAGGAATGAGGATCACATTCATTGTTGCAGCGGCTTACTTAGCCCTGGCTAGATGGGCTTGTCTCTCAGTCGTTCTCATCAAGTTCAACTAACGGTATGCCCAAGAAGTGTGCTACTCCCATTGGATTGGTCCAAAGGAGCGCGGCATTAGTTGTGTAGGGGCATGCGAAAAGGTGCATCGAGTCAAGCGTTGACCCTCCACATGCCGGGCATGAATTAGGCACGTCTGGGTTCAATCTACTCAGGTATGAGTTTAACCTGCTGCAGTATCCAGAGCGCAGTTGTGCCAACGTGGGACGTGTCCCCCGAGGCAGACGAAGTTCAGTCTCGTCCACTTCCGGTGGTTAAGTTCCCAAACCGGCATTCACAGGTCTGTCGATAAACTTTTGGGTCCAGGGGGTTGTTCCATGAGCCTCTGGACTTCGTCCGTCAGTTCGTAAAGGTACCTTCTGACGTGCCTGGGGATTAGCTCCGCATCAAACTGGTGTCGGTTCGGATGTCCGCGACGGTGGCACCCCACCAAGAACTGCTTGCTGAGCACTAAATTGTGCTCCTTAGCTGTGGACAACTGGACCTCGTCGTGCAGGTTGTGTTGCGGCGACATCAGAAGGCATCCAGTGGCAGTTTGGAGTGCCGTGTTTTGGCAGGTCTGCAGCTTCATCTACTGTGTCCTACTGATTCCAGGCTACCACACGGGCGCTGCGTAGTTCAGAACCGGCCGGCCAATTGCCCTTTATGTGTCCAACAACTAGTCTGCGTGGGTACCACTGGTGTAATGAGAACAACACCGACCACGGCGTTCTAGGGTCTTCTAGACCTACCCTTCTGCACATTGTTATAAAGAAAAAGGCTCTGCTGTTCACAGCAAAACTCATCGCAGCAGACAATGTGGGGGGCAAGACACTCATAAATCCAACCCTAAGGGTTATAGAACAAAAGGAAGTACTGCGAATTAGCTTTATGGACCTGTGCCGTACGAGGTTTTTCGCTTATTGAACCATTGTTACAATGAACTACCTAATCCCCTAAACGCTAGCCACATTTGGCGGCATCAAGATTGATTGGCGTCGATGTAGCGATGTATGGTATACAATATGGTAGTCTTACTAAGCACGAATTATGACTTGTTACAGACCTTCTCACTGCCCACAGCAAGGTAATGTAGCATTTGTCAAACTTGGAATTTGTTTGCTCAGCCCAGGACAGGCTATGTTAGGACCAAGAGGTAACAAGAGCCCAAATTAGAAAGTTGAGATAGATTGAGGGGTGATATCTAAACAAACTTGGTGGCAGAGTACACCTTGAAGTTCTCAACGTTGTTAGATAACAACACCCGTGGCCCGTTCGATTAAGAAGAAGCCAATGCAGTATTTAAAGAAGAAGCGCAAGTCTTTCACTCTTCCGTATTCCATGAAGCACTGACGGACCAGTTCAATGCAGCTCTTATGTATTGACAGTAGTGACTGAAAGACTGAAGCTTTGCGACATCATCGTCACCACCATCTTGATTTTTTTCGTGCAACATCAGATCTGAACATTACCTAGGTTTCCTGAGTTCGCCAAAAACTGGAAAACAAGTTAGTTAGAGCTTCGAGGCACTGTAGAACTTTATCTATTTTGAAACAAGCCTGAACACCACTGACAATGTCACTGTGAACCAAAGTACACAAAAAGACATGTTTAGGTGGATCTGCTGGGAAATCGCTTCACTGAATCTTTATCATACTACTCCTCTGGATACGTCACATATTTGCAGGCATATCTAGATTTTTACAGATCCTTGGCGATTAAGATTTATTTGATTTCCCTTAGAATGAGTAGCAGGTAAGCCTTCGGAAAGGACATATGTATGTACACAAACAACGAGCGATTAAAAATACATACATTCATTTTTCATTTCATTTTAAATGTGTATTTTAACAATAAATTAAATTAAATTTTTGGGCTCTTGAACTTCTATTCCGAGAAGTAAAAAAATTTCACTTTGCTCTTCCTTTTCCCACAATTGCTTACACTTATGCGAGAAAAAATGTCATTGTCGGCTGCCGCCTTAATTTTTGTCACCTTCAATTCACCACGAAAGGAAGGAAGTCATCAGCACCACCATCAAACCACCAATTACTGCAACAAACTTTGGCAGAGTGTGAACGATTTTTAATAGATCTCCAATACATATTTCAATCTCCTGCCAGGCCGGCTGCGCGCGTCGCACTTAATTTACATTTAATAGCATTTTCATTGCACTTCCTGCCTACCAACTTTTTTAAATGTAGTGTGAATTTGAAAGCGAGCGATATGAGGTGATATTTGTACAAAGTTTTTTTTTAACACTCTCTTTTCATCGCTTCCAAGATAGCAAAGTGTAATTTGTAAGTTCAATATTTTCTTGCGCAGCTTAACATTTAACCTTCCAGCGGTGCTCATAAATTTCCGGCAGCACATCTTGCGGTTTGCTTGATGCGAGTACCTTTCTGCTGCTACTCAAAAGTTCAAATAGTACTTAAATGATGACAGCTGACAACTGACAGCTGTAATGACAACTGTCACAATGAATGGAAAGTGCTGGTGGCTGCCGTGTAAATAAACTTCTGTTTGCATGTGGCTATGTATGCGCGCTATGAGTGTGTGTGTGTGTGTGTGTGTAAGTATGTCAACCAGCTAGCGGCAGTAGCATCGCTGCTATTTGTTGGGTAAACTTGCATTGCAATTTTAATGCCACTCCACTACGCTGCATACAACGCAGTGCCATCATCTCTTGCGCAGCCCAAAGACGACCCAGTTAAACCACAAACAAATAATTGCAATGCACTGTGCAACATACACGCACACCGCCACCGATATGGCAAAAACAATAAATGCTTATAATGGTGACACTATTAAATCTGTAATTAAATTACAATGTATGCTATGTAACTGTCAGCGAGTGCCTGGGAAGAGGATGCGTGGTGCGAGTGTGGCAGGATAGAACTATGCAAAATAATACTACGCTTCATTGCAAGTGCAGTGTTGCATGGCTGCGGCTGCTGTATGCAGCTAACGACGGCCGCGATCGATAAGCGTATTTGGCTTTCTCGCTTTCCCGCTGCACTTTTTTGCACAAAGGAAGCAAACTCCAATGTGTAGATTAAAAAAAAAAATTTCAACTGCTGACGCTCAGCGCTATCGCTTTCCAAAAGATCCCTGATAATTTATTGCAATCGCTTTGCCATGATTTGGTTTCAGACTATGTACGTCGCAGCAGTGCAGACTCCTTGGTGGCATAGAATCTTCAGCCAAGCAGCTTTGTTTCATTTTGCGTAAAATAAAGCGAAGTGCGAAAAAAGTGATAATAAGAGTAGCAAAGTATGCTAGTTGGGATTCATAGAACTGCGCTGACTGTCTGCTGTGAGGCGACAAATTTTTATTGCTGCCTATTATAATTTGTTCCAATCAAACGAAGCGTATCGATTTCGCATTTCGCACTTTACATTCACAATCATTCAGGCTTCAATGCGAGTTTGTATGCATCTATGTATGGCATAAATAGATGTCATATGTTTATGTGCATGTTCATACATTAAAACTTGTACAATGACTTTAGGATGTACATACTTAAATGGCTTTGCGGTTTGAAAACTTTAGGAAATTGAATGCATTTCCTTTGTTAGCTTTTGTGGCACACTGTCTTTTAGGTTAGGGTTGCAACGACACAATGCCATGAGTGCCATTTTCATGCAAATTTTTGCACTCACATTGACCTTAATCCAGCACAAGATGATTTTAGATTTTTTTGTTTTTTTTTTGTTGTGGAACAAGTGTTTACACTTTTGCTAATGTTTGCCCAAGCTTCTCCGATTTGTGGCGTGCGCTTTGATGTTGTTACACAAGTGGTGACACCTACAGTTCAAGGCAGAAATACACTCGGAGGTTTGCCATTGCCTGCCGAGGGGCGACCGCTGTTACCAAAAAACTGTTTTCTATAATTTTTTTGGAATATTGCTTTGGCCAGAAATTGAACTCAGGTCCGACGGAGTGGTATTACGCACCTCTAACGACTAGGCTAAAGCGGCCGCAGCAACTGCAACTACATACAATTAAATTTTCTTGCTAACGACACAGGCTAGCAAAATTTTGAAGCAAAGCAATTAACTGAGATAATTGTGTCCGCAAGAACAGAGTCTGTCCAAAACAGTAATAGGCAAAGAGAATTTCTACTCTGCATGCAAACCAGGGCTTTTGCTTTATGAGAGAGGGCTTTTACTCCGAGAAAGCTTTCACGGGAGAAGCTTTTTTGAAACTTTCCGTAGATTTTATATAAGATCGCATAGAGTGACAGCCTTCTCTGGTCGTTGGTGCCAAAATGGGTTATAATTTGACTTACTTTCTTGTCGTTCTATTCCAAAGCTCTTATTCCGTCTCATTATTTTTTGTTTAGCGAAGTTCGAAAAAAAAAAACGAAAAATTAATTTGTTGTTGTTCAAAACTAGAGTAAATTTTACAGACGAAATCGGGTCAAAAAAAGCTAACAAAATTTTGCCGCGCATAAGGTTGACCTATGCAGTCTATTCAGAATGAGCACTGTGACGATCAGAAGGAGATTTTACACTATTTACGTCTGCATGTGTATGCGACAACTCTCTCTGAAGACTCTTGATGCCTTGTTGCCTTGTTGCTCTCTTTCCGATCTGTCTCGCTTCTTCATCGCAACGATCCTCAACGCCTTTCCTACGAGCTGATAGTGTGAGCTCTGCGGTTTGAAACTCATAAGAGGATTTTATTTCTATTGTATTCCCATCTTTACTTTGATAATACAGAACACGTGTTTTGAAAAATCTCATAAGAATTTAAAGCTAAAACTAGAAAATGTTCACACGTTGCTGCTCATATGAAGACACTAAAATTTTATAAAAAAAATAAGTTACTCATACAAAAGACATTGTAAAACTGTCAACTACGTAGCTGTCATTATCAGTTTGACATATGTAAATCGCGCATCATCCAACGTATGTATCTCCCCACTAAGAAACACAACACTTGCTGTCTTCTCATATGCATTCGTCCTTCCCTTATACCCCCGCCAAACTGCACTGACAGCCCACTTGCGCTTTTCATCTGAACGCATCAGAATGTGATCCAGCACTTCTCAACGCTTCTTAAAGCGATGCTAAGTACGATGACTACAATGTATATGTATCTACATTAGGGTGGTCCCAAAAAACATGCTCGGCGGTTAAAAGTTGAAAATGTTAAGCTCTCACCCCTAGGATTTTTCTAAATGGAAAATAAAACCCGCAAATTTTTGTTAAAAAAAATTATATTTAGAACTGCCTCAAAGCCCTTGAAGTTTTCCATGTATTTTATATGGGAAAACACCTTTTTCGAAGAAATTGTATAGAATTCTTGAAAATCAATATTTTTCAATCGGCAAACCCGGTTTCTATTCAGGAGACTTCAAAGAATAATACCCAATGGTTTATTTAACTATTTTTTATACTAACGATTTCTTAGGGTTCTTCATTACGTTTTTTGTAGTTTTTAGGGGATACTTAATATTCAGAAATGGTTAAATAAAAAATTGGGTATTATTCTTTGAAGTCTTCTGAAGAGCAACAGAGTTTTTCGATTAAAAAATATTGATTTTCAAGGATTCTATAACATTTCTACGAAAAAGTGATTTCCCCCATATAAAATAGACGAAAAACTTAATGGGCTTTGAGGCAGTTCTAAATATCATATCTTTTTTTTTTTTGTTAAAAAAATACGAGTATTTTTTTATTCCATTTAGTACAATCCTAGGGGGTGAGAGCTAAGCATTTTGAACTTTTTTTTGGACCACCCTAATCTACATAAATATGTATGTACTTTCAATAATTTCTACAAACATGCATACTAATACATCCTTTTGTACATATGTGCACCAAATATGTAATTTGGATGCAACTGTCTGACGCGTGCTATCTCGGATGTGGCTATCATCTCGCACAGATGTCACAAGTTCAAGCTGCGGCTTATACAGTTGACTGGCATGACTGCGCCACCACAGCTGCTGCTCCATTTGGAATGCCAATCAATGGGAAAATGAAAGCGTTTATGAGCGTGCACATACATATGTACATACAAACATATTAGAACATGCATATAAAAACATAAAAACACAAATATATAGACATATGTACATACATTTTGTGTGACAGGGGTGCTGAGTGAGATTTCAATTTCCTTGCATTGAAGTTGTGGCACATTAGAATATTGAAATGTATGCATTTCATGTGTTACATATTAATATTTTTTCCTGTTTTTTTTTTAGAAGTAAATATGTATGTATGTATGCAGGTGACCTACTTAAAGCATCAAGTGCTAGCAAACAAAATATGATCGCTAGCTGAGCGTGAACTTTCTCACTCAGCAGTGAAATCTCTGTTTTGGAAGCCACGAAATCGATTGCTGTTGAAGGTGGATTTTCAAAATCAAGGCAAATGTTGTCGAACTAAATCTAAGAAAAGTTTTTTATTAAATTATTACTGAAAAATTCTGTAGAATTATGATTTCACTTGATTAAGCAAAGTGTAAAGAAAAAAGTTTTGTCTTCCTTAAATTTTCCAGCAAAAAATATTAAAAATACAATCTAAATATATTTTATTATTTACTATGTATATATAAAAACGTAGACCTTTTCTTTGTTAAAACTTTTAATCAAATTTGAACAGTAGATGTATTCCTTATACCCGTGTCAAGAGTATAGGCTATATTTTATTAAAGCGCTAGGTGGCGCTGGAGTCGAGATATTCAGAAAATCCATATTATGAAATTTAGATGAAATTAAAAACGTATGCTGCTAATACCCGCGACTCCGTCTGCGTAGCTTACTACATTTTCATACATTTGCAGCAGATTTTTAAAGTTAAAAATGAAGCTTTTATGATTTTAAAAACAATGCTCCGTAGTCAAAGTTAAGATTAAGTTCATTCTAAACTTCGTAGCAGTTTTTTGACATAATTTTCAATGTGATATCTGCCAAAATTAAGAGTCAACTTTATCCCGACTATGACTACGGGAATTTGTTTTTAAATTTATAAAAGCTGCATTTTTAGCTTAAGACATCTGCTGCAAGTATACGGAAAGTAATAAGCTGCGCAGAGGGAGTAGCGGATATTAGCTGGGTTTAAATAATCTAAAGAAAATAAAAAAATACAATAAAATAAATTAAATCAAGAAAAGGAGAAATATAATAAAATAAAATAAAATAAAATAGAAACAAATAAAAATAAAAAATATAATTAAATTAAAATAAAATAAAGAAAATTACAAAAATAGAAAAAATAAAATAAGATTCGATAAAACAACAATAAAAATAAATAAAATAAAATAATGTTTTTGTTACTAATTGTGGCCTAATAATAATTTTATTTGCGAAAATTAATATTGAGCTCAAGGCCAATTTTTATTAATTGAAAATTGGGAAAAAGAAACAACAACTTTAAGTGGTAGAAGTTATAGCTATTTCGAAGACCACCACATCTCCTCATCAGACTTCTTCTGGAGCCGCGGTTTGAACCCACGACTCCGACTTTCAAAGGCCACTGACCTAAATAAATAAAATAAAATAAAGTAAAATAAAATACAAAACCAATTAAAATATAACTGCAATAAAAAATAGATATGTATATAAAATAAATAAGAAAAGAAAACAAAGCAAAAATCTAACTTAACAAAATTAAAATAAAATAAAAACAAAGGAAACGAAAAGAAAATAAAATACAAAATAAAACAAATATAAATTAAAATTAAATTAAATTAAATTACTTAAAAACCATAAAAATAATATAAAGTAGAATAAAATAAAATAAAATAAAATAAAATAAAGTAAAATAAAATAAAAGCAAAAAAATTAGTAAAATAATGAAATACAAAAATAAACTAAACTAAAATAATATAAAACAAAAATAAAATAGAATTAAATTAAATTTAAATTAAATTACACCAAAATATAACAAAATAGAGAGGCAGTACGAATGTACTTGCATCACGTAGCAATGCGAAACATTAAAGCAATTCATCTAAACGAATGGAAGGTAGTAAGATACGCAGACGGAGTCTGGTTTTAAATAAACTAAAAAAAATTAAAATAAATTAAAACAAAAATAAAGTAAAATAAAATAAAATTAAAATAAAATAGATAAGCGCATACAGTAATTAGTTTTCTATTGTTGTTACTTATTTCTATTGTATTCTAAAATACTGAGTCTGATGAAATTTATAAGCGTGAGTTAAACGTACCTAGTACATAATTCGTTCGAATAACTATGGTTTTGAGGACCCACGAAGAATAAGCACAGCTTTTTTGAGCCAATTGTGGCCTCAAAACTTATCACAATACACACCTCGTCTACCCCTAGATTTCTAATGAAAACCTAAAGTATCAGGTATTGCAGAGATTGAATGTGTTGTGAATGTTGTGAATGCTCCTCAAATTTTTTGTCTTCTTCTTATGATCGCGTCGAATTCTAAAATTAGATGCAGTGGGATTTCTGCCGCCGTATCGCAGTAAGACAGGAGTCGTCTGAGCTAAGGCCTAAGGTGTTCATGTGGGCTCGCAGCCTGCAATGACTCGGCAATCTCGTTTTTGGAAAAGTGATTAGCTTCCTATGCTCTTAGCTCTTACTCGATATTATGCGATCCTATAGCCAATTGTGCTATTTGCCGGGTAGCTACTACCTCCCTCGCCAGTCTGTCAGCCCTCTTGTTACCCCAAATTCATTTACGTATTCCGCGTATACTACATCAACTTAACATTCCTCTTGCTAAATTAGCAAATACTTCGCCTAAATGTATGCAATATTGGCTGCTGAAACAACCTGTGCTATTTATATTATATCTCAGTCACTTAGGGCCAGTTTTTCAGTGCTGGTTTAAACTGAGTTTAAATTTAAACTGAGTTTAAACTACTGACCAGTTTTTCAGTGCGCGTTTAAGGCTGCATCATAATTTAGATATTTTGTGGTGCAACACTGTTTTTTCTCTATGCTAATGGGCACAAAAAGCGTTGCATATGCCAAGGTGCTCGTATGAGCATAACAAAAATAAGACAAAACTGCTAAAATGCGCAACACCCTCCAAAAAATAATTTATTATACTATTATTACTTTATTATACTAAAACGGCAAATAGACAGAATAACAGCTGATAGCTTAAACTAGGTTTAACCCTGACAGATTGGGCGTTTAAACTAAGTTTAAACTACGTTTAACTTTGACTGAAAAACTGCAAACTGAGTTTAAACTCAGTTTAAACGACAAACAGAAATAAACTCGCACTGAAAAACTGGCCCTTACTGAGAAAATCTGCGAAGTTCTCAACCAGACTGCGAAATAATTTGTTGAAGACAAAAGTTGGTGGCATTATTTTTGCTTGGTTATACGAGGTAAATAGATCTCCATGAGTTCTTTAAAAGCTGGCCTCCGTTTAAGGTGCTCTCGAACCAAAAGGCTCCAACATTTGGATAAACAGGCTCATATCTTTTGATCATTTAGCCTATAGGGAATTTAAGTTGAAAACGAACAGAACTGATATGCATCCTATTATTATGAAAACTAATTAAAAATATATCTGTGATTAAATAAGTATTCGTGAATTTACTCTTTGACTTGGAATTTCAAGAGCCTAAGGATGGCAAATCTGTACACGTTTGCAGAGAACATAGAATAACGAGAAGGTGCAAAATTTTGGAACGCAAAATATCATGAATCCACGACGTTATTCGCCGCTGTTATCTTAACATTCGCCATGCAATTTACCTAGAAACTTGACTGTAAAATCACTGTAGAAACGAAAATATCACTGTAGAAACCTAGTAGCACTGTTAAGCCTCTCATCAAATATGGTCCACTGAGTAGTTTGAGTTTTCTCGTTTTTATAAGTTCTCTGCGTTTGCTTCCGTACGTTAGTATATTAGGATATATGTAAAAATAATGGTACTATCGAAGTTCAAAGTGTAAGGTGAAATAGCAAACCAAAGTTTATACACAAATTTGGTAAGGAAAAAATTTCAAGGAGACGTTCGAAAAGAGCGGAAACCATAAATAAGCAACATTAGGTCGTAAAACATATTGTATAATAGGATTTTGGTGACACACAGAAAAAATTGGCAAGGAAATTGCAGCGAGTGCAACAATAGATTAATTATGCAAAGCATCTATAACATACAAGCACTCTAGGTCTGCAGAGAAACCGTATGGTAAGTAAGAAGAAGAAAATGAATAATATCAAAGAAAAAGTCCGTCGATAACACCGGCCGCTGGCACGCCGAAATAAGGTAAATCAGCGAAAAAAAGCCATCCAGGAAAATTTGCCAAAACATCAAAAACACCAACCACCATTTCTTATCAACCGATAGTGTGTGCGCGCCAATGTTTAATTACTCATTCGCGAATTTCCATAAGCGCGCTCAACAAACAACAAATTATGGCGCTTGTTGTTTTTGTACCAATATATTAGCAGATAACAGCGTTTGGTGACAGCCAACAAAAACGCCAACGTCATTGCGACAAAGTAAAGTTAAAGTAAAAAGTATAGCGCGCAGAAAGAGCACAAAAAGTATTGAAAATAAAAATAAATACGAGCGAAAAACACCAATAAACATGCTTAACAACAAGACTGATAAGGTAGACAGTTACAGCAACAACAGCAATAATGACAGCAATAACAGCAGCGACCACAGTGGCAACGACAACAGTAGTAGTGCTGTCAACAACGGGCCAACCGATTGCCGGCCGAATGCATTTGTTTGTATTTTGTTATTGTGTTTTATTTATTTATTTATTTTTTTGCTATAAGGCTTTTGCTTTTGTGTCTGTGTTGCCACTTTATAGCTTTTAACTTTCAAAAACGGTGCTTTTCACTGATATTCTGACAATTACCCCAACAAAAAAATTTAAAACAGTGATGACGAGAAAATACATATGTATCAGTGCACTCAAATGCATATGAAATCCATAAAAAGCTTAAAAAAGCTTGTCGCGCACGATATCTTTTGTTCCTGACCGGCCTTTTTCAATCAAAAACATCTCTCGCATAAGAAGCTCTTTTGTATAGAGTAAAAGGCTCTCTCAGCCGTCGCTGGTCTATAAAAACACCTTAGGGGCATCGTGTTGCCCACGCACAAAGCTTTTTAAGCTTTCTATGCATTTTAACAGACGTCTGCAGACTAAAAGCTCTCACTGATCATCGTGATGTAAACCAGTGACGACCGGAAAGAGCTTTTACGACCATGTAAAGGAGTGATGGGCAGAAAGAACTTTTGTAAAATAATAGTAGGCAGGGAGAGCTTGTACTTATGCAAAGTGTAAAGAAATCTTAAAAAAGCTCTGAAAGCGAGCAATGCGGTAACCATCACAAAATTAAAATCTACACGATATTTTAAAAATCATTCCACACGGGATATATTTGGGTCGTTCTTGATATAAACTCTATATAAAGCTTGAAAAGATCTGCTTGGGAGCAACCTTTTGGGCATAATTAGTTTGAAACAGCGATGGGCAGAGAGAGCTTTTACTCTGCACGCGTCTTAACAAATTGTATAGAGAGTATGAAATAGCTTTGCACAAGGGCAATGTGGTGCCCGTCACCGCTTTAAAATCGCAACACTGAAAGCCAAATAGAGCTTTTTGGGAAAACTTTTCGGGAAAAGTGTTTAACTTTTAACTGAATGCCATAAGGGATTTACATACATACATATACGTGCGAAAGAGGGATCGTGTCATCAGCCATTTAATTTTATACAAAATCAACTGTCGATTACTGATGACGTCTATTCGATCAATTAAAGAAAATCAGCGACAAATATCCACCAGTTTTGGGAAAATTCCAAAATAATGGCAACTTTTCCTTCACTTGCAATTTCCAGTGTGCGCGCGAAAATAAACACCCCAGTGGGAAAAGGTAATGTGTGGTAATGTATAAATTCATGTATAGGCCCCATAGTCTACACATTACGCCGTAGATGAATCTTAACACAGTGCATGTCCTAGGAAAGTAATGTGTCGCGTGTCGCTTTGTAAAACTATAAATAGAAAAAACAAAAGAAGAAGAGCAT
>JAPVRG010236550.1:0-12349 GCA_029783565.1 Rhagoletis cerasi
TTAGTTGGTTGTGCGGTATTATCGGAATGTTCACGTAGGTGGTTGTCTGTGAGGCGGGCGACGACGCAGATGTGTCCGCTGAAGTCGTTGTAATGCTGCTGCTGCTGGGTGTGGCATAGCCATTGGTGTAACCGCTGTCGGATAGCAGACTTGCGGATGGTGGTGGTGGTAGGGGGAATTTATGTTGTTCGATGTTCATGTTGTGGCTGTTATGCAATGGCTGTAGGCTTTCTAGCACAGGAGGCGGAGTAGTCTTGCGTGCAGGCTGGCATTTTAAAATTTTATGCAGCTACGAAAGTGAATTTTTAGGCTGACAAGTGTTTCGTTAACACACTTATGATGAACCTGCAATGAGAAGAAATAAGAGCACGCATTAAAAAATTACACTTGTCGCCTATTCTTAAAACTGAAATGTAGTAATTAGATATGTTATTAGTCAGTTAATTTACAGTGAATAGGAGAAAAAAGTATACTGCGACCTAACTGATATTTGCTAGTGCGCTGATGAGCTGCTAAAACTTAAAACCAAACATACTCTGAGCCGTCCAAAGGAATTGTAAAGGAACTTTGAAAGAATGATCGACTGATGAAATGAAATGTACTTATTCATATTTGTCTGTCCAAGTCAAGATAATGACACAAGCTGTGGCCCAACGCCACTCGAGCGTATGAAGGTGAAATGTGTTGGAAAGTTCATTTCAATTTCCAAAAATGACAACTGAATCTTGCTTCGACAATGTATCCAGCTTGGAGAAAAAAATCAGGGACCGAGAACGCGTTCCGGTTTTGTTATAGTTCTGCACGAGAACAAAATGAATGCAAAGAACGTTCCCACAAAAGAACGGGAAACGGGAGCAAAAGTATTGAGAACAGTTTGAACGGGAACAAAACGTTTGGGAACGTTTTCGTGAAGAACAAAAAAAAGAACAAAACTCCCGGGAACGTTTTGAAAAAGGACAAAATGAGAACAAAACTCTCAAGAACGTTCTCAAGAAAAATAAAACACGAATTATTATTATTGTTATTAAAAAAAAGTTTTAAAATAATTAACTAAACTTCCACTTTTCAGCCCCCCACATTGACCGATAAAAAGTGGCAGTGCGCCGATGAATTCTGAATTCGTTGATGCCTGCTAGGGTTGCCACCAAAAGGCTGCAGGATGAACAACTGTTATTGGGATAATTTTTTCGCCATCTGGATCGAGTGCAAACTACTCACACAAAATGTCGGAGCTGCCTTAGCCGAGGAAGTTGTGGAAACCATGGCGAGACGAGAGACGCATCTGATGAAGAATGAAGCTCTGTTGGCATCAGTTTATTTTTGGATTTCCAATTTCTCTCTCTTCCAAAAAAGTACCATCGTAGAGCCGTTTCGAAATTTGTGCAACTGTGGAACAGGCTCCAAGAACTGGATGAAGACACAGTCAGTTCTCAAGCGAATTCTTCAACCAGTAAGAAGGTTAGAGAACATGTACGAGCCACACCAGCGGAGGGTTCAACAGCGATGTATTCTGGAAATTGTTTGATCGGGCGACTGCTGATCGTGGAAACAAGGCTCCCAATAAAACGAGTATATAACGCATCTTTGAGGGTGTTGAAAATTCAGTTGCCATCTTGCCGCCAACTGAAAATATTCTTAACTATTGGGAAAATAAGCGGAACGTCATGCCGCAATTAACAAAACTGGCTACAGCGGTCCATGCTACTACAGCGACGCAAGTCACGTTCGAACGCCTGTTCTCTTGTATGCGGTTCATATTGGGGACTTTGAGTGCGAATCTGACAGGGACGATCTTGGACGACAACATGGTGGTAGGTTGTAACAGTCACAATACCAAGAAGGCCATAAGAGCTTTCAAAAAAGTTTCGACCAAACGTGTAAGGAGTTCCACTCTATAGCCGTAAGCTTCCAGGAAAATTGCTGCACTCAAAGTTGAATATCCTGCAAGTCAATTATCGAGGGAAGATGGCGTCAATCTACAGCCTACCTGATTTTTGCCCAACAAACCTTGTACAAAAATTCAACAAATTTTCATCAAAACTTTAAACTTTTTATCTATAATTCTAATTTATAGCCCATTAAATTTTAGTAGGATCAAGTGTTATAGTTTTCTTTTTGGTTGTGGTAGTTTCCGACAGGGTGGGTGTATGATGTATTTTGGAACGAATTTCCGTCATCCCTTGTCAAATTTGATTTGTTATAGTTTTGTTCCTTACCAGAACGTTCCTGATACCTTAGTTCCATACTGTTCTTCAAGAGAAAATTCCTGAAACTTCTGTTCCCGTTTTGTTCCTGGCCAGAACGTTCCGGATACTCTATTTCCCAAATTTTCTTCCAAAGAAAGTTCTTCGAACTTTTTTTTTCCGTTTTGTTCTTTGCTAGACTGTTCCGAAAACTTTTGTTCCCAGTTTGTTCTTTTAAAAATGTTCCACAAAGTATTGTTCGCATTTTGTTCTCTTTGGGAATGTTCCCCAGGGTTTTGTTCTTATATATGTAATTCCCGTTGAGAAGGTTTTGTTCCCACTTTAGTTCTTGTGAGGACACTCCCGAAAGTTTTGTTCTCGTTTTGGTTTGAGTTTTTAAGCGTTCTTGGGAACAAAACTAGGAGAACGACATTTAGTTTCGATCATACCTTTTGTTCTCAGTCCCTGGAAAAAATTTACTAAGTAAGTGGAAGTTTACGTGAAAAGGAAATATCCAATTATATAAATTTTATCTTATTGAACGCATTTTTTATTTGTTAAAAAAGAAAAAAAATTTCACCGATGACAGCTTTTTGATTAATGTTCTAAAGGAGTTTAATTCAGTAGAGAGAAGGCTTGAGGAATTTCGCAATGAGTAGCTGCTTTCATATCGCAGGTGGAAGGCTCATCGTCACAAGAAATTCATACCTGATTACATTCCCGTACACTAGTTCATATATGTAAAGTAATGCTCATTTTGTAAAAAGTTTACTCACTCAAGTATGCAAATTAAATTGCGACTCACTTAAGATATGCCACGAGCAATGTTCTTTTGCTTATACTCGTAGTTGCGCAACTTCAGCTCAATTTCACTTCAAAGGACACTAACACAAACGCACATATGAATGTTTCGAAGTCTGCATGTATACCTGGCAAAGAGAGGATTTCAATATACCAAAAACAGTTTATTACAGAGGCACCTTAGCGCATACATACATAAATACATACACGTTTGTATTTTTATATGAACGCGTGCTTTCTACCACCCTTCAGCAGATTCCGACAGCTCGATATTTTTTCCACACTAGCGATTTACCCTTATTACTTTGCCTTGAAAAGCAGCGAACCTGCTAACCTTTCGTTAACTCAACGCAGTCAGCAAACACGCAAAAAAAAAAACAAGTGAAATAAAAGTAAATAAATAAAGAAAGGCTCTTAATACAAACACACTATAATTTGTGTGCGTGTGTAGATGTGTGGAATTTAAGTGAAAAGCAAACAATTCGTGACACGCATCGTAACGCGAGCACCAACTTACGTACGCATGTGTAAGTATGTTAAAGAATGCGAAAGCGTAATCCACTCAAAAGCAAAAACACTTGTATTAAAGGCATACATATGTAGAAGTCTGCTTTTAGGCTCGCGCGCGTTCTTTCCTCACTGTTTATTCAGTACATTTAATTAAAGCTACAAACGTTAGCTCATATATTTTTTTACGTACATACATATATACATATACATATGTAATGTGCTTTAGCAAGTTTGTTTGTCTAAGAGGAAGAAGAAAAACATTTCTACCACAGTGTTGACGAACTTTTGTGAGCATACGGGTACGCGTGTAGAGTGCAAGTGGTTTTGCTTTATACATAGACGTCGCGCTGTGCGTTGCCAACCACTTGTGTGGTCGTGCAAATCGCTTGGACTGTTGTTCACTGTTGTTGGTGTTGACAGCAGCAGGTATTTTGTTACACTGTGAAGTTAGTTGCTCGCTACCAAAAAGTAAAGCCCTTGAACTACTACAACGAGTACTACCGACTACTATTGCCGCTGCTGTTAAACAAGTTGCAAATATGTCGCATATTTTTAGGCGCACAACAATAATGCTATGGCGACATACAACGACGTCGCGTCGCGCAAAAGTTTCAAATGAAATCGTGCATTGTTCTGGCAACTTAGAGTGGCAGTCAAGTGCGCATTCGAAAGCATTCCATTCTGGCGCTGGCAGACAGGCAGAGAAGAGCTGGGTGGGGTTTATGTATGCAGGCAGCTTTATGGCATTGTTCAAATGCGCGTAAGCGCCTAATTGTTTGCGCGCTTGAAGGTGTATGTGTTTTTGTTGAAAAAGAAAACCACTAAAACTTCAGCAGCAAGCTGGAATTTCATTTCGTTTCCATTTTATTATTGTCACTATCATGAAATTTGAATGGCTTGGCAAACAACTTTAAAGCTCAAGCCTGAGTTGCATAATTTTAGGCATGACAAATGAATACCAGTTATAAAGGAATTTAGAAATGTCTGGCATAAAAGTTTAAGCACAAATGACAACAGAGCATGGGCGAAGGATACCGCCATGAGTATGAAGGTAGAATCCGTTATGTCGGAGGCCGAAAGACTGGCGATGGTCCCTCAAATGAGGTAATGTCATCAGTATTGAACGGTTCTGCGACAGGACCGAAAAAGAAAGACTTCTGACCCCTGTGAACGAGGACGTCTAATTGGTGTGACTGCAGAAGGCTTTGGAGATACTGAAAATAAGCCTCCAGCACTTTAGAGTGGAATCCGCAAATCATCTTATCCACCTTGGAAAGGATGGAACTGATGTAGTCCTGATCCAGGTGCCGTGGCTAAGCAGCAAAGGTATGTCCGGGATAAGGGCGCTTTGATGTAAGCTCATCACATTTGAATTAAAAGCTATTACTTTGCCTAATTTCAGTACTGAGGCAATTGTAACGGTTAGCATAGAGGGCGGCGGTGGAGAGCGCTGGCTGGTATCCGCGTGTATGGCACACGACGTCGAAGTGCAACTCCCTCCACTACTGCTGCGTTAGCCTCTAGCGAGGCGAGACGACGGAGGGCCGACGTTAATAGGTGAGTAACTTTTTGATTTTATTCTAAGTGAATACTAACAGTATTCCCTCTAGATATTTCAGGAAGACTGATTGGGGCATTTATTGCAGTAAACTCAAGAAGCTACTTCCAGAAGCCCCAGAAAAGGTTTAGTACCGAAAATTCGATTTATAATTTGTTGGAAAAGTTCACATCAGCTGTGCCATAGTGTCATCGAAAACTCGTGCCCGCTGAGTTCGGGCAAAGTCAAACCAAAATGGTGATCGACGATCTCCCGGAACTCAGGGTGTGGAATAGACGCCTTTAAATAAAGACAAGGAGAGTGGAATATACGCCTAATAGGAATTTTACAAGGTCGGGCTGAGTATCTATGTCTATACATATACATATGTAAATATATCTGCTCTGCATACAATTTTTGGAGTTTTTGTGGAGTCTTTTAAGAATAAAGACTTTGCAGCTGGCGCCATTCTTGATATCGACGGGGTTTTTAATAATGTGTTATCTGTGGGTAATAGTAAAAGCTCTGACTAAGCTCGAAGTGGGTTTATATCCAACATGCTCTACGACAGAATTGTCATAGCGGAAAAGGACAACACCTGCACAGCGCAGCGTGTGCAGAGATACCCCGAAGGGAGTTGCTCTCTCACCATTCCATGGTAAACGATAACCTAGAGGTGCTGGTAAGTAGAGGATGTCGGGTTACTGCCCATGCTGACGACTAGGCACTCATCGTCAGGGTAAAGTCCATGGCCACTCTGTACGATCTTATGCAGGGGTACATAAAACTTAATCAAGAATTGATCTGCCAGCTGCGGATTTGCTATTAATCCAGGAGAGATAGCGGCCGTTTTATTTACCTGCCAGGGAGGGCATAGGATTTCCTGTGGCTCAGCGAGCGCTGGGAGAAAAACCCGACATGCAAAGTTGGAAAGTCTTTCTGGTCAAAAGCGGGTGGTGAAATGGGCGTCTGCAGCTGGCTAAGCGCCAAATATCGATTCTGGCAAGTATACTGACGGGACCTATTTGGTGCGACTTAATATCGTCGCGGACCCCTAATGTACCAGCTGTTTGGAGGTCGACGAGGTGGAAGCATCTCAGCACTTACATTTCAGGTACCTGGTTTAGACACATCAGCTCGTATTTCATTAACTCTTCCGCGGAATACTCTGGAGTGGACATCAGTTGCTTGAGGAATTTTATTTTAGGCACCCAGCGCTTTTCATACCTGCAGTTACCGTTCTAGGAATAATCAATAATTTGGTAACACAATGGATATCCCAATTAATGTCTAAGTGAGTATCTCGCGGGGCTGCCCCCTTATCTAATCTAGCCATACTCGTATTTGTACTCGTATTCCGATTTTGATTCGAATTCGGATTCATATTCGTATTCGGATACATTTTCATATTTTTTTTCGGACACGTATTTGCACTTTGATTCGTGCTCCTATTCGTATTCGTTATCTTAATTTGTATTTATATGGTATTCGTATCGGTCCTCGTATTTGTGTTTGTTTTTCATATTCCTATTCCGCCTCCAAGGAAGCATTACCTGTCTCTCATACCCCCAATTTCATACTTCACTTCTGGAGCTTTCATGTTGCATATTTTTAGGCATTCTTATTATTAATCTAAATATTATTGACATTCAAAATTATGTCCAGCATTTCGTAGCTATCCACTGTTGAACTAAGATTCACCATACTGAAGCCTGCCACCCTTTTCCCCTCTAGCATTTAAATAAAGATTGCAGAAATTTCAAATCGAAGCCCCAAATATTTGAACCAGCCAAACGGAGATGCCACACAAAAGTTTATATACTCGGCAATGCCGGCCACAGCGTATTACCGAAAACCAATTGAAGTTTTTTTCATATAAATTCCCAACCTCTCTCCACCTCAACGAAAAGCCTGCTTGCACTTCCTCCAAAAAAAAAAAAAAACGCCAAACTAACAGCAAACCCGCCTCAACTGGAAAAATCGAAAAAGTAGCCCCCAAATCCAAGTGCGGCAATCGCCATTATTATTTTTAGTAAAACTTTTGCCATTTATTTTGCGATTTGAACTCGATTGGTTTTTCGTTGCATATCCGGCGGCTGAAAAATATGCGGCCAAGCGGAAATTGCAACGCAGCGTATCAGCAGAGTTCAAATGCCGCTACCGCTACCAGTACACATACAAAAACAAAAGAAAAAATCAAACATGCATAGACACAAACATTTTTTCGAGCAGCTGCAGCAGTCGCTCTCTCCGTGCCACTTGTACTCGTACATATTTTGGCATTCGTAACGCTTGGGTGCGTTCACAGTGAGTTTGAGCCGCACATGTAGCCACATATGATGCACTGGCAAGCATGCAACACTGCGCGCACCACAGCTGCTGTGTACCATGTAGTGCAAGAGTGGTTGGCGGAAAAATGTATTGGTTACGCCAAAAATTTCGTATGTTCGTATTTCATATTGAAACTTTTAGTTTTTTATATGTTTGCCGGAGTTTATACATATGTGTGTATATATTTTTTGGCGATTGTCGGTTATTTTGCTGTTGGTACTTAGTAATCTCACAGCCATCAAAATCCATTACATAAACGAGCTACTCATGTGGCTGAGTGGTTGCGATGGTGGATTGATTGGCGGCCAATGGATGGCATCGTTGGTTGAAAGTGGACGCTGTAAGGGTTCTAGATTAAAAGTGGCACTAATGGGATTTGAAAAATTACAAAGCATGGAGTGCGAAATAAAACCAGTATGAGTAGATATTGCTCTGGTATATATACAGGGTGTCCCAAAAGTCGGAAACGGGTGACAGTAGACGACAAAGTGGCGTCAATCTCTGTCTCGCTCGCACTTCGTTAAATAACTCTCTCTGTCTCACTCAAACTAGAATTATCTTAAATGTTACGGCTTCAAGGAAAGTCTTGGGTACACTACAATCGTTTCAAGTAAGTAAGAAAAAAAATTTCAAAACTGAGTTGCTTTACAAAAATTAAAATTGTCCATAATTTAAGAAACAATCTAGCAATTGTCATACCATTTTGGAATACCTGTTAAATGCGCCAACTTTCAAAGTTACTTGCCAAACTAGTGTAGTACATTTTTTTTCAGTGCAGTCAGTTAAAATTGGGCGAAGCATTAAATTTCAAATATTTTTTGGGTAAGAAGTTTCATTTTCTTTCAAGCTTGGCTATACATTTTAGACGAAAATTTACAGAAGCCTTACTCAGTATTACATAACAAAAATTAATTGAGAAAAAGTATAAATTTGTAGTAACGGCAATTAAAAAACCATAGATTTTTTAGGCTTTTTTGAACGCGTATAATTTAAAAAATAAAAGACATCGATTTTTCTGATAACTACTATGACCGGGCCTGTCAGCCTTTACCGGTTAGATATTTACTTCTGGGACACCCTGTATATACAGCTGTATGAAAATAGTCTAACTTTTATTTGACTGGACATTGCGACAGAATTGACTTTTTTGACTGTGTGTTGATGGCATCAAAAATGCGAACAAGCTTGCAAGCGGCGAGACCTTTTAAACTCGATGTGCAGAGAAAGGAGGTCTAGAAGCGTGTCGAGAGGCGCGGTTAGCATTGTTCTAGTTGAACTTGTAGTGTCGGTGCTGTGGTTTGAGTTTGCCGAGCTTGGCTTGTGTGAAATAAATTTCGACATTTATTCAAAGTATCTATCGATAAAATTCGATAATCCGACAAAAACTGATAGCTCGATATGCTAATATAACCCTAGAAATTTCGATAACTCGATACACTTTGACAATTCCAAAAACTTAGATTCGATGAACCGAACAATTTCGTTAAATCAATAAATATCCATAACTCGATAAATTCCGATGACCCGATAAATATTGATAATTCAATAAATATCGATAATTGGATATATTTATTAACTTAAACATTTTCGATAATCCGATAGATTTTTATAACTCGATAATTACCGGTAAATATCGAAAACTAAGTATCTTTGTCTCGATAAGTTTCGGTTCAATTTCAACAACTCGATAAATTCCGATAACTCAATTTCTATAACTATAAACTTCGATAACTCGATAAATTACGATAACTTGATAACTTCTGATGACTAAATTTTTGATGTCAGGACATATTTCGATTCTTATCGAAAAATATCAATAAATTTTCTTACCCTTTCAATTACCCTAACTCTTATGTATATGTATTTCTCATTGTTCATTTCATTTCATTCATCATCTTCATCTGTATTACAAAGTTTCATTTCAAATACGAAGTAAAACAAAATGCGAGCTCAAATTGAACAGCCTGCAACAACAACTATATACATATACAACAATTTTTAAACGAAGATTTTGGCCGTAATTTTAAACCAATTTTGAAACCATAAAACTTTTCCTCATCTACAGAAGAATACCTTTCCAATAGTGTAGAATCGAACGGAGATAAAAATTTTTGTTAGCGTATTAATACATACAGGGTGTCCCAGAAGTAACCTGCCAAACATGAGGAGAAGGTAGGTGGGGGGTGAGCTCCCTGATAACGTAAGAGTTAAAAGTGACCGTTTTTCAAATATTGAAATTTTTTTGGAATTTAAAAAAATGGGGCCTTTTCACACATTTTTTTTAACTGCAGGTAAAATTTAATTTTTGAAAAAAAAAAATTTTAATTTTTTTAACTTTTAAATTTTTTTTAAATTTACATGCTGTGAAAGTACATGAAAAGGTCCGATATTTTAAAATTCAAAAAAATTTCAAAATTCCAAAAACGGCGACACTTTTACCTGAAAAATGTTTGCTTATCAGGGAGCTCACCCCCTACCTACCTTCTCCTCAAGTTTGGCAGGGACACCCTGCATATAGATTCATCTCCACAGCCAGCGCCTTAAAAAGCTTTTCGAAGCTTAGGTGTGGAATGACGTTTTCTATTCCCATTAGCAGATATGGAGCGGTTGAATTTGAGATTTTCTTAAAGCTGTTAGAAATTTTAACATTTTGGCCAAAAAATTCCTTATAAGTATACTTAAGCCAAAAGTTTTGCTGTCAGCAGATTTACGTCTGTTCACAATAAGTATGTAGCTATTGACATAAGCAAAGTGTTTTGGCAAATAACAAATGAAACTGTGTTGGAAAAAGCCGTAAAAACAAATAAAGGCTGAAAAAAGTTATTAAAACACCCACACATATGTAAATATGTACACACATTAGGGTGTGCGTCACTAAAAAAGTTACACTTTCTTCACCGAAATTATAAAATTTATTATATTTTAAAACTCCCACCAAAATAATTCGGTAAAATATAAAGATTTACGTGAGCTGGAGCGATTTGAAAATACCTCCAAAAATTACTTTATTTTGATTGCTTTGGTACAATTTTAAACATTTTTTGCGGATCATTTTAGTCTAAAATCTTTTATCATACGAGGTGATTTTTGGGATAAAATATTTTTAAAAACTAAGTTTATTTATAAATAAACTCGATTTTTGGGGTATTTTCAAATCGGCCCAGCTCACGTAAATCCTAAAATTTTTCCGAAATATTTTTCTAAGAGTCTTACACCCAAATTCATAAAAAATAAAGAATACCTTAACTGCTTTATAAATTGAAAATTTTTATGAAAATGTCACTTTATAGAGCTCTTTAAATCGAATTTATTTTTTATGAATAAGGCCATTGAATATAATAAATTTTATAATTCCGATAGAAAAACAGTACCGATTTTTTTTATGTAAGGAATGTGATGCAGCCTAATGTACACATATACGAATGTAAACTTAGTTACATGCATGCAAGCAACTTAACGCTGTAAGCGATTGCGCTAAGTAAAAATGCGTGCGTGCCATAACTTTTGGAGTACACGCCATTTCGTTGGACGTACAGGGCGTATACGTAAACTTTTTAATGGCGCATGCAGCTGATGCGATAACCATGCGCGCATAAGCCACTAGCTGCAACATATGAGTGTATGTAAAAACTTTACGAGCAGCAAGCGTATTTTCTTATTGTTGCCTTTCACTTTTTCTTACACTTTAACGATATTTGTTTATTTATTTATCTTTATTATTGTATTTGTGCGAAAATTGCACGACTTGTGTCACGCAGCTGCTTTTACGCCTATTGGCGCTGCAAAGCTGTCAGCCTGTAGGCCTGTCAGTCTGCCAGCGCGTTGTCTGCATGCCCATAAACAAGTAACAAGTGTGACAAAATTTCGCTTATTTGCATACATTTAGGCGCCAATGCAAATAACACTAAAACGCACGTGCAAAAAAATATCTGAAAAAATGTAATTCTACGCTAGCTGGCCGCAAGGCTTTTTCGCGCCTGCCAAACAACTTTACGCCATAAATGGCTTTTTCATTAAATACTTTGCATACTCTTAGGCGCGCTGGCGTTGTAAGCGCAAAATTTGTTTATTTTCGGCATACATATGCGTGTTTTTAGTGTGCAAATATTTGCATTATTTGCATCTTATTTTGATTTGCTTTATTTATTTTGTGTTCGTAGGTTGTATTTCTAGTTTACTTGTTTTGTTAAATTTTTTGATATCTTTCATGTTTTTTTTCATTTTATTTTACTTTTTATTCTTCTGCACTTTACACATTGACTTTTGTTATTTAACATTTTTGGCAGCTGCTGTTGCCTTAATTCAATATGACTTTTCGGTACACACACATGTGTTTTTTACAATATGTGTATTTTATGTGCATGCTCTTTTCCCCACTGGACCAACACTTGCCTGCGGTGCTCGTAAATGCCCGTTTTTACTTATTTTTTTTTTCGTTTCAATTCATTCAACCGGCTTGCTCCTCTGGCATTTTAGTAGATTCGCGTGGCACTTTTACAGCTTCTTATTTTGTTCTATCTTTGTTTTTTATACCTTTCATGAACATGAAATGGTATATTAACTTTGGTCCGAGCCTAAAAAATTGTAAGTACCAGAAGGAGCAGAGATAGACCCATCAATAAGTATACCGTCTGTCTGTCTGTCTGTCTGTCCGTCTGTCTGTTTGAACGCAAACTAGTCCCTCAGTTTTTGAGATATCTCGATGAAATTTGGTATCGAGATGTATTTTTGTATTATATTAGACATTTGTCGGAGCTGGTAGGATCGGACCACTATAGCATATATCTCCCATACAACCGATCGTTCAGATAAGAGGTTTATGGCCATTTCTCCCTCAGTTTGGAAGATTAAACCATGAAACTTGGTGATATATTTGCTAAATGGTCATCAAATGTTCGTTCAAAAAATCAGTAAGATCGGAGCTATATATAATATATCTCCCATACAACCGATCGTTCAGATAAAAGGTTTATGGCCATTTCTCCCT
>JAPVRG010236551.1:0-17426 GCA_029783565.1 Rhagoletis cerasi
GAATACACGTTTATATAGCGGGCCGCTTGCTCCAAGACAGACGCCCGCTTGCAGCCGCACCTACTGGTGAACAGACGCTGCAGACTCCAGTGGGCCCTTAAACCAAATAAGTCGGAGTGGCCCCACCGAAGCTCCCTCTCTTTCTGCCGTGACCCAAGGCTCCACACGGGGTTGGTTACCGCATCTCGCACATGGGTTGCTCACGTTGCCCAGAGTGCGCGAACGAGGACGCAAGAGTCGGGATTGAGTATAGCCGCGCAACTGTAACTGCATACCCAGAAGAACGACTATACCCCATTGCACTCCATGGTTTACTATATGTATACTTAAAAAAATTATAATTTTTTGTGTACTTCATTGTTTTAGAATGTTGAAATCAAATAAAATAAGGCATGAATGAAGTTCGATTTCAGTCAGGAAATTCTAGTTGTAAACTAGTATTTTTTCCGACTAGTTTGGTGTTTCACTGCAGGGTATTTACGTACATCTATGTATGTAAGTAGTTTTGTTTGAATGTAAGACTAATGGAGCTTTGTGCGCCAGATGCGGGCAATATTTTTTTAAGCAGATTTTGGAATTTTCAACAGCATTTTGGTGGCATTAAAAACTATTATTTTATCAAGGTATGTCAGAAATTTACTTTTTTATTTTTGTGATTTCCTCATGAGCAGCATGCATGTATGTCAAGCATTGGAAGGATTCTTGTCACCCCAAAGCCACTCAATAAATTTATTTTCACTATGGCACACAGATTCTAATTGCCAGCAAATTCGGTTTAAAGCTTCTTTTGAAGTTAGAAAGCTAAATTTAGCAATCCAAAGAATAGGTGATAAAATCAAAAATATATGTAGTGGCGTTGGGGGTTTATTGTAGGGGATGTGATGTCGAAAGATTAAGGCTAGGTGTATGACCCAGCGAATTCGCGTCCCGCGGTACGATTAAAATCGCTGCCAGCAAACAATTTTGCAAATTCATATGGAGGTGTTTATGAAGCTGCGCTTAACACCGCCATATGAATTTGTGTAATTGATCGCTGGTAGCGATTTTAATCACATCGCGCGACGCGAATTCGCTGGCTCAAAAACCTAGCCTAAAATACAGGTAAGTACAGTTAAACAATCTTAATGCTTTCACCCTTTTTTGATACTAGAATATAACTCTTATTTATTAAATTTTCCTGGAAAATAGGTCAGGATGTTTAGTATTCACCACGATCTGTTGAGAAACAGGTTATTTTTTTTATATTTCAAAGGAAAAATTTACGTAGCTTTATGAGGTTGTCTGCTTTTTCTGGTAAGATACCTTAATTTTGTGGATAAATGCTTCTGGTGTGACTTTGAAAAAAAAAAACACAAATAGCTATTTGCTATTCAAAACAAAGCAAGAAATTTATTTTGAGTGAATTCCGGTTGCTAGTTCTTTTTTTTTCATTTTCATCTTATATGGCACTACAACTGCTTCTCGGGTTGGACCGAGACTAAAAAAATCGCCAATTTCATGTCTCCTTTTAACAGTCACACCCCACTAAGACCGCCTATCAGAGCCAAGACAAGGTGTATTCACCACAGCCTCCGAGCCTTTGCAGTCGTTGTATTTTTATGAACTTAGCTATGTCCATGTAGTTTTAGAGCTAGTACAATTCATTATTCCATATTATTTGGTACCTGTAGAACAGGACGATAAACCTTGAGTAGAATAGTTCTCCAAAGCCTTCTCATTTTTGTTCGACATCATCAATTTTTATGCGACATCATCCATTTTTATACACAGGACAGGCATGTTGAAAGATTTTCATAGAGTGATTTTTGTTCACCGAGAGCGAACTCAGTAGGCAAGAGTTATTCTTCGTTTGATCTCCAGGCTAACGTGACTAGTGGCAGTAATTTCGGATCATTGCCTCCTTCTTTTAGCTAGAAAATGCTGCACTGATGGCCCTGGTCTTTAGGCCAACGTGATTTCGCTATACATATGTGGTTTTTCTGAAATGCACATTGGCAGCCTGTATTGTTCTTTTTGTCATTAGATTAAAGAAGTCGCACACAAGTGAGTTGCTCTGCCATGTCTTAGTCCTTCTTTGGTTACGAACTTGATGAGCATCAGTCTTTCATGAAGTGTAGTCTATTGAACCTTATTTGCAATATTAAGAAGACTTATCAAGCGTTAATTTACGCAACCAGATTGCAGACTGGGCAAATAACACTGATATACCAATCAACGTTTATGTATTAATCATACCGAATTACTCTTACGAGCTCGTATATGCGTCCAACCATCTGTGTACAGCCGGATTTTAACTGCTCAGCAGATGTTTCGTTGGCTCCAGGGGCTTCCTTATTGGTATTTTCACCTCCTCTTGGTCTAGAAGAATGACCTGGGATTCGTCCCTATACAGCCACTGCCTAATAAGGATGGCCAATGATTTTTGAGTGGAAAACCTAAACATCCATGACAAATTAAATGCGCCCAAGAAAAGAGGTGGATCCTATTTTCTGGAAGCAGCTATTTGCCTTTTGATTTATCCCACTCTTGGAAAGCAATTATCGACAAATAGACCCTCGCGAGCCTTGAAACCGCATTCTTATTTTTTTACATGTCGTCACCGCATGTTTTTTGAAAAAATAAATTAAAAATAAATTTTTTAATCATAATTAGCTCTAATTTGAATAAATTTAATCAAGCTAACTAATTGTTTTAAAAACAAGCCTGGGCTTTAACTTCACTTTCAGCTATAGGCAGCTTTCTGGAATTCTAAGAACCCACAATAGAAGAAGCAGCAAAGCGGATGCCTACAAATGTACGTAATAGCTCTAACCTCTTGTATATGTATTTTGATATACAGGCAGCACTCAGAGTACTTCGAAAACGATCTCTAGGTTGTATCAGATTGCTTTGCTTGCAAACTAATTTTGCCCTCGGGGCACAACGATATTGCCGTTAACTCCGTAGCCAATGAGCTAGCAAAGCAGGACAGAATTGACAATTTGTCGCCGACTACGTAAAGAATTGGGGACTCCACTGGCTATAATAAGTCTGCTTATGGGCGTTTAGTCGGCTCAGAGAATGCTGGGAGCAATGTGGTCAGATCCTTCTGGCTACGGGTTGACCCGGACGGACAAGGGAACTCTTAAAAATGAACAAGCCACATATCTCGTTACTGATAAGAAATCTAAGCTGTCACTAAAATAAAAAACAAAAATATTAGGCGTTCTCATTTGCGCTAAGGGTTCGGTCGAGGTTCACTTCGAACATTTTGCGTGCATTTTTATGTCATAACACAAATGAACGGGTCTACAGCTTTGTCCATTCTCCAATCCGCACGTGGTTTTTTGAGAAGCTTTATCATGGTAGAAATATACTCGGAGCTTTAGAGCTGTTAGAAAAAACAAATTTTTCGAATTTTAGAGGTTGCTGGGACAAGGAATCGAGCCTATGTAAGTCCTATCGGGTAGAATTACACACTTCACGTCATTCGGACATGGTGGCCGCCGGTCACTATCCGGCCGAAAATTTATGCGGTAAGGTTCAACATCACCTGAAGTCCGAACTGCAGCAGCTGAGTGGAGGATGATTAGGTGGTATCACCTTAGCATCTGCACCCCAGCTACCAATTCGCGAGCTTAAGGTTTCAACGTCTTGGGTCTCATTTCTATGCCACACCCGAGGAGATTCCTGAAACATAAATAAGCCACTTACAATACTTCGTTGTTAGAATGCTTTTCTATCACAGCGGATGTGTCTCAGTTCAATCCCCATTTCTATTTTAGCTTTATCAAAAAAGGGACCACGATGGTTTTTATACCTTTCATGAGCATGAAATGGTATTATAACTTTGCTCCGATGTTTGTAAGTACCAGAATAAGAAGAGATAGACCCATCAAAATGTATACTTATATGATCAGAAAGTCGAGCTGAACCGATTTAGCCATGTCCGTCTGTCCGTCTGTTTGTATACAATCTAGTCCCTCAGTTTTCGAGATATCCGAATGAAATTTGGTGAGTGAGTGTATTTTTGTAATGTATTAATCATCTGTCGGAACCGGTAAAATCGGACCACTATAACATATATCTCCCATACAACTGATTGTTCAGATATGAGAGTTTTCGTTACAACTCCCTTATTAATGCAGCTAGGAACTTGCAATTTTGCACTGTTCTCATTCATTGTCAACAGAATAATTACAGTGAAAATGGCAAAGATCGGATCGTATAGCTCCGATATAACTGATTGTTCAGATATGAGATTTTTCGTTATAACTCCTCCATTTATGCAGCTAGGAATATGCAATTTCGCATTTTTTTCCACATATTATCAACGGAGAGTTTAGAGAAAATTATAAAGATCGGGTCACTATAACCTATAGCTCTCATTCGCTTTATTGTGCATATATAAACCCGAACAATTTCGTGAGCTACTTACTAATTAATCATACAAGTTCGGTGATCTATAAGGAATGTTCAGATATGTATAAGTTTTTGCGATATAACTCCACCATCTGTGTAGTTCGCAGTGTACATCAATTTAGTATAAGTAATGTGTAGCTCTTAAAGAAATGAAGGTCGAAGTTAAGTTTTTTTTATGTTCATGAAAGGTACGAAGCCTTCGGCATGGCGGAAAACAGTGCTCCCTTACTTGTTAATTAGTATTATAGGCAGAATAGACGACTCAATTATAATTGAGCTATATCGATTTTAATCGATAATCATGAAATTCAATTCGCGATTTACACCACTCCAATAAATCGTGCAAATCTTATTCGAAAGAGGGAGAAAGATGTCTGCGAATTGTGACTACTGCGTTGATACTACTCTCTTCTCTGGTTTGAGTTTGAGTAAAAATCAAAATTTTTTGATTTTTGCTCAGTTAACTGCGCAAAAAGTACAAACTGCTAAATACACAGCACAACCGAACTGTACACAGTTCAATTTGTGCAGTTATTTGCGTCGTCTATTCTGCCTATTATTGGTGTTAAACAAAAGTTTCAAAAAAAGTCACTCATACGCCATGTAGTACGTGTATGACAAGAAACTTGAATAAAGTAATTAAAACACTTATTTACTGTAATTAAAGCGAAAATGAAATAAAAGTAAATATTTGACGCTCTTAGATTTTGCAAAGTATGGGTCGAGCTAATCACCTAAGTTGATATGTGCGTCTCGATTTTGTCATACAGAGAGAAAGAGATAAGAAGAAGATTAAGATAGCTTTTGATGGCAAGAGTGAAATTTTGAATGTTGAATAAGAATGTGCTTTTTGCGAAAACTAACTAATAATAATAATAATAGATTGGCGCTTACACATATGTTAGTGTTTGGCCGAGCTTCTCCTCCAATTTATGGCGTGCGCCTTGATGTTGTCACACAAAGGGGAGGGACCTACAGTTTTACGCCGACTCCTAACGGTGATTGTATTTTCATGAGAAGCTTTTTCAAGGCAGAAATACACTCGGAGGTTTGCCATTGCCTGCCGAGGGGCGACCGCTGTTAAGAAAAAACCTTTTTTCAAAATTTTTTTGCGATGTTGCTTTGACCAGGGCTTGAACCCAGGCCCGGCAGAGTGGAAGCGCGCACTGCTTACCACTACACCACAGCGGCAGCTGCGAAAACTAACTGGTCACGTATAAAATAACCTTTTCAGTGGGTATCTCTAGGCAATAATTGAGTATGTATAGAAAACTGTAAAGCAGGAAATGCTAATACCAACAATCCGATTTTAAAATAAGTTGAGCTTAATATACGGAAAAAGTTTTACCTAACCGTTCCGCTAACTTGACCCCGAAACCTTTCTGCTTAACATATAATAGTATGCTTTCAATTAAAAATCAGGCCATGAAATGAAGTTGCATTTAACATAAATTCTAATGCATTCTACAACCGCACAGTGAGGAAAAATTGGAAATTATGTTGCAAAATTCTTTGCAGGTCGTAATTTTCATCCGATTTGGTGTTAAACTTTTTTGTGCAAAGTGCAAAGAAAGTAGAAGTTTTGAAGGAAATCGATACTCATGTGCCTGTCAATGACTCTTACATAGTAAATACTAGTCGAAAACAGTTATAAGGCTGCCCCAAAACGAAAAAAAAAATACACAAAAAAAATTCGAATTAACCAAATTAGATGAAAATTGCGACCTGCAAAGAATTTTGCAACATAATTTCCAACTTATCCTCGCTGTGCACCAGAGCCAAATTCTCAGTCGAGTTTTATCTTTGTGTCTTCAGTCTTTGTCAAATAAAAATGCTATTGGTTGTTTTTTTTAATCTAGGTGAAGTGAAATAATTGAACTGTACATGGCTAACGAAATCAAATATGTCAGATGATCAAAGCACATTGAGTGTATGATGCCAATAACCAGTTAGTATTTTACTGGGAAAATCATATTTTCTTTTAATCAAATAAAATGAAGAAATTTGCCTTTTTTGGATAGCTTTTCTGCGTTGTCTGTGTTGGACTGAGTTTATGTTAAAATGTATGTGTAGTTATAGTGCCAAGGGGGGTGTTTGCACACGTTTATAGGTTTGCATATATATATGCATATCCATTGTGGTGTTCGATTATTCGCCCTTTTCAAAAACCGGTTTTCGAGTTATTCGAAAAGTTGCAATTTGAAAAAACCGGTTCCAGATTTCGAAATTAAGGACAACCCGAAAAAACCAGTTTTATTTTACATAGTTTTTATACAGTGAAAATGCTTATGTTGGTGTGAAGTCATTACAAAAAATTACAATAAAATTATTAACAGTATAGATAGCTTTTATTTAGAAAGAAGCAAAGCAAAACAAGTTCAAAGTTGTTTTTTTAGACAAAAAGTAAAACAAAAAACATCATTGAAAAATTAACGTTTGGTCTTATATCACAATTTTTTTTTTGCATTTTTTCTGGCTTATTTCGGATTTGAGTAGTGCTCTTTCCGCCGTAGTCGAGTGCTTAGAGGTGTCTACTACCACGTGGGAGGTCCATGGTTCAATTTCTGTTCCAAGCAACATAAAAAAAAAACAAATAGCGGTCGCTCTTCTGTCATAAAACAGCTTCTTCGGAGGCGGAGTAAAAGTGTCTCAATTTGTGTCATAACATCAAAAAGCAGAACAGGAATTGAAGAAGCTCGGTCAAATACGTAGAAAACGTTTAAGCGCCAAACATTCATTTATTGTTATGAAATATGATATACTGTTCGTCCCCAAATAACATAGGATATAATTTTAAAACAAACTAGCAGTTCCCCTTAAACTGGAAAAAGCCTTGAAAACTTCGAAAAACTAAAAATTTTTATTGAGGGATCAAGATTTGTATGAAATGAAAAAATCGGTTTGATCGATAAAAAAAAATTCGGGTTATTCGATATTCGAAAAATCAAGTTTTCAAAAAAGTCGCCTATAGATATCAAAAAAAAAACTGGTGGAAACCGGTTTAGAAAAACCGAGTCAATCACCTTAATATCCATGTATATGTATATTCACATATGTGTGTGTGGGCATATAGTATGTATGTATATGTACGAGTACATGTGAAATTCGTTTTATCAATTTGATAATCGCATACTCATGTATACGGACATACAAATTGGCCACAGATATGTACTACGAGAACATACGTACAAATGTACATACGAGTATCTGTAAGAGTTTGCCATTAATACTTTGCATTTTGTTTTATTTTCAGGTGTTCTTTCTTTGTTTAAGCCACTTGAGAAAACAAACGAAATTCAGTGTGCACTTAGAGTCATGCATACTTGCAAAAGTTTTCTATGTATGTGCATATGTTATGTGAGCAAATTTTTAGTTGAATAAATTTATTCGAGATTGCCTTTGAGAAATTGGGCTGAACTCAAAAATTATCTCTGATGAAGTTACTTTACTGATCGAAATTATGGGAAGTATTGGCTAAAAAATATAATCAGCTAACCAGATAATCCGGTAATCAGTTATGTTGATAATCAGTTAACCCGATAACTAGGCAAGTGTATATACCCATGATATTTTAGTTATGCCGTTTTAGTGAATAAATTAAAAACAAACAGCGTACGACATTTCATTCAACTCAATTTCTCGAAGGGATATTAATCTTTTGCACACAATCAAAAATCCTACGTACGTACTTATATAAAAATACACAAAAACTTGATCCGCAAAGACAGAATAGACTTAAACACATACTTATGTAAGTATGTGTGTTGAATCGAAATATTTGAACATTTATACATATACAAAAGCATATGGATTGCATTTTCGTGCGCAATTTTATGCATTTTGATTTGTAATTGGAATCAAAAACGTAAGTACACGCATGTGAATGTACACCAACATACGTACGTAGCGCAGCACCTTAGAGTAGATTGAGAAAGTGCACATTGTATATGCAGTTACAAAGGGTAGTCTAAACTCAAGTTACTTTCAAAGAGTTTTAAGAATTGCCAGTTAGTAATCTCTTCCACTTACCTAACCTGTGCAGCCTGCGAATGCTACTGAGGAGGAGGTAGCCGTTAAAAAGAATTAGGGCGAAAATCAAAGCATCGAATCCCAACTTTGGAGGCTTACTGTCAGCAATACTTCCAACGATCAAGATTTGTTGTCACAGACAAGCAACGTCTTTGGTATTAGCTCCGAATGTTGCTCGGCGAACCATCCCAGCCTTCCACGTCTGCAGAAACCTACCAGGGAAACGAGAGCAAACAGGAACTAAGTAAGTTAATTTCAAAAGGCCAGAATGGGCTTCAAGAGAAAAATTAAAACACAGGTATACGTCATTACCCAATTGGGGAGTTCATTAGGAAACATAGGAAGTTAATTTCACTGTTCTAGATTGCCTCATTAATCCCTGAAAAGAAGAAAAAGGTCAGAATTAATTAAAAGCGTAGCAAAGGCGTACAACGCAGCGTTCTCTGGAAGGAAAGGATAAAATGGGTCAATACACAGTTGAGTTGGCCAAAACACGGATTTTTGAAAAAAGTATATCATTGTAAAGTACTTATAATTCATATGTTGGAATACAAATATTTTGAAAACATTCTTATATTTGTCCAAGTTATTGAAAAGTTAATTTCTTCTAAACTAAAATAGCTAGCGGTATGAAATTCGGCACTCACGTTGATAAATATTTACACTTCATCATACAAAATCAACAAAGTCTAATTATCAAAAATAATTCTTTTTGCTTATATTTCATTTTTCGACATTAATTTTGATTGTTATTCACGCTGCTATGAAAATATGCGCCAATTGATTACCTTTAACCTAGAATACTAAGATAATTTTTTTTTTTTCATTTAATACTAATGTTCGACTGTGAGGCTATTTTAGAAAAAATACTAAATTTTTCTTTTTACTACCTTCACTTAGTTAAAAAAATGTGCTTGGACTTATCTCTGAAGTTTTATATGTAAAGAAATAGAAATATTAAATTCATAAATTTAATATTAAAAAAACAAATTTCCAATTGAAAGGCCATACATTTTTCGTGTTTTTTTTAAAGGGATAATTAAAAAAAAAAACACTTCAGTACAAATTAATTAAAACAATCTATATTAATCTCAAAGCCGGTTGACCTACCTTCAAATAAAAAGAAATTAAAGGCTTGTTTTACTATAATGACTTGTTTATAAAAATAAAAATTTTTTTTCACAAAAATGGCGGAAAAAATTATATTCGCGAAGGTCACATTTTGTCATTTTTTATACTTATTAATAATACTACGCCCCTTGGGTGACCAGGTTTTACAAGATTTGGCAGCAAATATTATTTCAAGTTTGAAAACTAAGCCAGTAAAGTCATGAGTCTGAATACCTATATAAAAAAATTTTAAAATACATACTTGTATCAAGTAAAAGAACTCTGAAACGAACATCACCTTAACAGAACATTTATTTTTTATCATAAGAGGCATATGTCTAATTATTGAAAATGTCATTACATGACTTGATTTTCCGTCCAGTATGCGTAAATATTTCATTTAAAAAAATTAGTATTTTTCCACGCACATTTCTTAATTCAATGGACTACATCTTATTTTCTACTCCGACCGATTTGTTGTGATATAGCACTAACTACTTCTATACTAGTTAGGGTTAATATGAAATCTATTCCAGCTGCAATTATCCGCAATTCTTTTTGTAAAGAGTGATTTAACTAACAGTCAGTCGTAACAAATGACCTGTAGGCTAACCGATGCTTAAAAAGAAACGAAATAAGGAACTGTTGACGTTTAACAAATCTGCAAGAGGAGGCCTTACAAGCTTCATGACAGGACACAGTGCTTTTGCACTAATGCTCCCAACAAGTTAGCTCTGTAAAAGATGTTGGGGTGAGGTAGAGGAGAAAACTAACGGACCTCCACAGTTTTCCGTGCCTGCTGAGAGGGATGTGCCTCTTCCTAGAACTTATAGAGAATATTCACGATAGGCAATTATGACTCCGAGTGGAAGAATGAAGACTTCATACACGCAGCAATCGCGCGAGGATTTTTTTGGTCCCCATTTTCCATAACCTAATATAGAGACAGGATTTTAATAAATATGCTGCCATTTGCTATAAACGATTTAGGGGCCTCTAATCATTGTGTAATTATCGTCACCTTACCATTGTACGGAATAAAAACTACCAATAAGTAGCCTTTGCTCCAAGAATTCGATCCATTCATGGGTATTAAATAATATTTCTAGGGATATTCCAACGCTTCCTCTATTAATTGTTTAAAAGGATTACACTATACTACTACAGAGGTAGCAAACATTTCCCGCTATTTAAATTATGCAGACTACAGATTCGAGGCAAAGATGCAAAATGTGCATTTGTTTGAGTCACCCTATAAGTTGTAACTTGGAAAAGCTTTTGCATTGCTACATACGCATGTTTATTGAAGAATCGAAGACAAAAGGGTCCTAGATATTGTTACTGACAAGTACAAGATTTTCTTAGGCAAGATGTATACAAAAAAGAAATAAGACATTGAAGAATATATGCAGAAAGCAAATAAAAAGAGCAATGCAGAGCAAACATATTCGCATTGTTCATTATAACTGATTTTTTAGCTATGAATATTAGATTTTCTTGAAGGAAAATAAAATTTAAACTGAATTTTATTCAAGTAAATTAATTTTTTGAGACACATTTTGCTATCTATGTACGTATTGTTCTGCAGATAAAGAAATAGAGATTATTTGCTGGAACGTATTACCAAAACGGTTAAAACGTATGGAACCAAAGTAGTTTTTAGTATGTTAGAAATGTAATATTTTCTAGTTCGTTTTTAAATAAATAAATCAAAGGGATATTAAACAACAAAAAAACTGTTTAGTTCGAGTTTCAATAGATCAGGTGGCTCAGTAATTAAATAAAGCACAGCCGTCGGTCTCGATATCCAAAATCGAATGTTCTTCTTTATGTTCTCTAAAATGGTTTATGCCTTCTAAATACAAACGTTTCTTACTCGCTAAAGTTACAACTAATCTTAAGGTCTAGTTATTTAACCTAATTCGTACCGTCTAAACACTACTTGTACATAACAAAAGGCCTATTCACACGCGTAGAGTCTCTCCTACACTACACTACTACAGAGTCGATATTTCTTATGTGTTTGAAAGGCTTGAACTATATTCTCACTCCTCGGCAGGCAACGGCAAACGTCCGAGTGTATTTCTGCCATGAAAAAGCTTCTCATAAGAATACAATCACCGTTCAGAGTCGGCGTAAAACTGTAGGTCGCTCCCCTTTGTGTGACAACATCAAGACACACGCCACAAATCGGAGTAGAAGGTCGACCAAACACTAACATATTTTGTAAACGCCAATCTATTATTACTATTATGAGACCACCTATCGCTTCTCAGTACTTATTTAGCATATTCTGAGTGGACACTAAGTAATTATAAAACTCGCAAGCGACCAACTAAATTCACAAAGTAGTTCTGGCCCCATCTGAGAAGATGCTCAGCCTTCTCTCACCAGTTTTTCGGCAAACTCGTTTTCTTCGATACCACAGTGTTTTGGTAATTACTACGCTCAGTATTCCTCTGTTTTGTGCTGCCAAGAGTTGAAAGGTTTTAAAACAGTGCCTTTTAAGCTTCATATTATAGAAGTTCCTGATTGCCATTGGCTGTCTGAAGGATAACTAATAAGAGAGTGCCTATAAAATTGTTCTCAAGTTTTACTCTGGCGCAGTTCAAGATTGCCAACATCTCTAGCTGAGAAACTGCAATAGATTGTTTAGAACAGGATCCATAAAAACACTGCAAAGGCAGTTTTGTTTTAGCATTGAATCAGAAAGTACTTATCTTTATAACCCCGTTATCTCTCACAAAACTTCAATATTCTTTTTGCATGGAGTCATCTTTCTAACCCCGATATCTTTCACTAAATACCTGTCTGATGCTTTTTCTTATGAAGAATAACATGATATATTCGCTGTTGATCATTTCTTGTGACTGCTGCTGCTTGAACCAAAATAAAGGGAGATGTCTTCTCAAAAACCACTCCAGATCAACTACTGAATGATTTTTCATAAATCATGTATTCGAGAGCAAAAAAAACCTTTGAAGTTTATTTTAATGCTGAATGTCAGTTTGTTATAATTTTGTTGGCCCCCAAACAACGGAGGCGTAAGCAACATTTGTGTGAACAATTATTTTGTATATCCACTCACTGTATTCATTTTGAGTTCAGTTTCTATGTTTGGCCAAAAAACACACAGGCCACATGGCTCGTGTTGCTTTACCCTGCAAAAATTTGAGCATCAGGTGGTCTAATGGGACATCGTTGTAAGGTATGTACAAAAGGACCAGGTTGCATACTAGTAACTTGTTATGCTGACCTGGACCACGACAAACGTAGAGAATTCAAAAATGAGTTGAACAAAATCTCTTCGTGGTTCATCGGCAATTTTATTCGGTTACCGAATGAAAATTTGGTATATGAAATTTGAAGAAAAGGCATTTTAAATAATGAATTTTATTATTCAAATTTAAAAAGCACCTTAATAAATACTGAAATACTCGTTTATGCAGAATTTTATTAAGTTCAGTTCATGGTCCAAACGGAGTAGTTGTGTAGGTGATCCTATGTTATGCAGCGTTTGACCAGAGGTGGTCAGGTCCAATGACATCGCAATGTTAATGTAACCATTTTTTCTCCATATATTTGGACCATTTTGGTTACTAGTGTTGGTTACAAGGAAGCGTAGTCCTGTACTAGTATTTAATCTAGTCCCACTTTTTGCAGGGTACTATTAGTTTTGTCTTAGTGTGAGTTCCAACCCAGCCTCTTATACTATGATATTTCACCTTACCCGAGTATTCAAGTATTGTATCTCTATTACGTGAATATTTAGAATAAAAAAGAGCCGCATCGTAGTGAGCAAAAATAAAGTCAAAAGAACCGCAATTTTCAAAGAAAAGAGGTACACACTACTCTGCCGTAAGTATAAGCCAAATGTTGGGAAAGATGAGAGATGAAGACACATCATCTCTTTTTTAATAATATAAAAACTGTTTTGGATAGAACAAAAAGGAGTTGCCTATACATACCAATGTCTGAATTTGTTTTCCTTGAAACTAATGCGGCTGTGTAAAATAACGTTCAGCACTACCGCTAGTTTCGTCAGAACTTATATAGACCCTTCTTAGCCGTTCTATATCAAACAAGGTTTCAAACAGTGAAGCGCCCTCTCTTGTGACTACTTTAGGCTAGAGCTCTCGATTTTGTTCGTACATTTTCAAACAGCCCGGGTATATGAGCAACGAGTACTCGCACACTTGTTCAATGCTCATTACTCGAAAATTTTCGAGCATGAGCTCGAGCAATTCGAGTTTTTTCGAGTAATTTGAGCAATATTTTTTTGATTATATAGACATTTTTGTTAGCAGCTTTTTAAATTTTTCTAATTATTGATATATAATGCAAAAGATTGTTAGAAATTCAAATAATAATATAATTTATTTAAAGTTAATTAGAAAGCAGCTGCTGACAAATACAATTAACAAATTTTCAAAGCTTTTGAGCAATGAACGAGCTACTCGCATTGCTATACTTTAAACTGATTCCGGGCATGACAATTTTATTTTTCCTACCAAAATGTGATACAAAAGTTAACTGAAACCTACCAAATTGTTTAGTTTTCATTTTCATTTTTTTCAATGACAAGTTCAATAAAAATGTAGATACAACATTTAGTTAAACTAAAACACAGCTAGTACAACAAAAATAAATTATATATATTATACATATGTATTTACCCTGCAGGAAATGGGACTAACTTGTAGCTAACTATTAACTAACTAGCAGTCGACTAGTGGTAACTATTTATTAACTATTTCCTTTGTCCGTAACTAACTACTTTTGTAGGACGATGCCGCAAAGTAGTGATAACTTGTTTCCTCTGCATTTGATGCCAACTAACTTGTAGCTAACTACTTTTTTACATAAACTATTAACTTGCAGCCGCTGTGGTGTAGTGGTAAGCAGTGCGTGCTTCCACTCCGCAGGGCTGGGTTCAAGCCCTGGTCAAAGCAACATCGCAAAAAAAATTTAGAAAAAAAGGTTTTTTCTTAACAGCGGTCGCCCCTAGGGAGGCAATGGCAAACCTCCGAGGGTACTTCTGCCATGAAAAAGCTTCTCATAAAAATACAATCGCCGTTCGGAGTCGGCGTAAAACTGTGGGTCCCTCCCCTTTGTGTGAGAACATCAAGGCGCACCCACAAATCGGAGGAGAAGCTCGGCCAAACACTAACATATGTGTAAGCGCCAATCTATTATTATTATTATTATTAATATCAATTAACAAAAGGAATTTTTAAATTTTTTATATTTTTATGTATTTACTTACTTTATTTAAATTACACATTTGCTTATTTGTTTAAATGTTCTTTGTAGATGGTCTCGTATTTGAATTCGATCAGACAGTCAGTGCAGAAAAAAAGTGTATTGAAAGTAATTTTAGAATGAGGATACTTAAATAGAAACTAGTAAAGAAAACAAACTCCCGATAACGTCTGCATGACTCCTGCACGACTTTACAACTAACTTAAGTAAGTTTTGTCATAGCTAATTAAAAGTTAGTTATTTATCGAAATCCCGCAAAAAAAACTAACTACAAGTTGGTTATTTTAATCAATTGATAATTTTTTTTTCTGCAGGGTAGTTTATCACAACTTCGTAGTACAGTTCAATTTAAATTAACTTGTAGGAACACAGAGTGTATGTGGATATTCATATTGTATATGAATATTATTCCCATGATTTTGTACATACTTATATCTTCTTATCTATAGGTTTGTACATTATTCAGGGCATTCATCTGAACGCGCATTTAGATGAATTGCCTTATTATTCGCACAGTGTTTATAAAAAAAAAAAATGAAGAGATCAATATTTATGTGAATTGTTAAAACAAGCAAACGCAATCCCGTCTCCGTTCAGCCGCGGCAGAGCTTTGCGGAGTCGAAATAATGTTGTTAATGAAATTGCAAAGCTCAGCAAAACTATTTTGATTAACGCCATTTTTAATTAAATTTTCCTTTGACCAAAATGTTTCAAGGTCCATATCAACAGATAGATTGAAGTTACGAAGCCTCAACAACAGTAAATCTTCTGTTGATATGCCTTTGATGGTATAATAATTTGGAGCATCTTTATGTCCTCGCGGTTAAAATCAAATCTAGCCTTAAGTTGTTCTAAAATTTCAATACTGAACAAAAGCGCATTCATTTTCACCTCAATTATCTCATCAGAACAAAAATTATCTTTCATGAATGGCTCTGCCTTGGTTTCAATGAAAACGTCAGAAACTGATATGTTATTTAATTTCGTGTTTAATAAAGTTGCTTTGAATTAAAAGATTGCTGAAATGTTTGGAGATATATGTTTTCTATTTTTCGCAAATTACTATTATTGTTGCGGAACCTACCAAAATCCAATCTAGTCTACTAACCTAGCAAATGGAAAAAAAACCTACAAGTTTTGGTATGAAAAGCCCATGCGTGGTCAAACTGGCATGAACGTCACTGTTAAGAGTTATAATGGAGTATTCGAGAAAAATATTCTGTGGATGGGAGACTCTACTAATCATTTAGAAAAATGTGAACATAAAATATTTTTTCCTTAACCCTAGAATGATAAACCACGCCTGTGAGACCCAGCATTTTTTTTTGCGATATTTCCAGACCGGTCACGCGTATCAAGGCGTGCATTCATGCCAACTCAGTTAAGTGGTTTACGTGCTTGTGTGCAGACGGACGTGTTTTGTTTTGCTCTGTTGCGTTGCTGAAATATAAATACGTGTCTCGCCTGTGAGGCGATGTTTACCAAAAAATTAATTTTTTTTGTACATTTTTATTGGTATATTTTGATTTTTTCAATTTTTTTTCAAGCCATAAACTTTATATTATTTTGTAAAGTGTTAATTTGATCCAAAAACTATAATAACAGAAATATATTTTTTTATTTTAAACAATCTAACCGTTTAAAACGTGATCATTTAATATGAGGGAATAAGAAAATTAATTTTTGAATAAATGGGCGCGTTCATAAGTCGTAGCGGTTGGGTAACCGTTGGCTGTTTGTCTTAGAAACGCACAGTTGAGTAGTTCCGCTCAGCCCAACAGTTGGCAACTATCCGCCATTTTTTCCAGCGCAAAATTTTTACGCTACCTGAACTCAACTTGTTGGCTCAGCCTAAACAGCTGATCGAAAAGACTAGCGCCGCTTACATTAAATACAACGCCGTTTTGTTAGGTGGCAGCTGCAAACTAGCTTTTTTAATTTTATATTATTGATGTGATAAAGTAACTAAAATATTTTTAATAATACTACGTTCACAAGATACTTGTTTACTATGATTTTTACTTAATAATTATAAACAATTATAAACTATTTAATTCATTGTAACTTTAAACGATTTTTCAAAACGCTGGCAGCTCAGCGTTGAATTGGAAATATACTCGGCGCAACTATTTCATTTTGTTTGTTTATATTTATCAGCTGTTCATTTGGCAACACATTCATCAAGCCGTTTCTAAGACGTAATTGTTGAGTTCGACAGTTTCGTAGCAGTTGGGCTAAGCAGCTACGTCTTATGAACGCGACCAATATGTTTTTGCTTTTTTTTTTAATTATTTTTTGTTTTTACAAAGGTGAAATGTGCTTTTTTTTTATTTTTTATAAAAGTCGCCACACAGGCGATTTATACCATTAAATGGCTAAAAAATATGTCTACCACTCTAGGGTTAAAAGTTTACACTAATATTGAAATGGAAAATCCCAATAAGCTTTATTCTGCACGCGTTGTTTCTTGTGCTTGTAGTTCAGCCAAAAAAATTTTAAATTGGAATTCTTTAAGATATAATTTTACAACACAATTCTAAAGTTTGAAACTTCTTTGTACAAATTCAAAGTTGGGGTAACTGATATGTATTTTTAGGACAAATTAAATCATTATTAAAACAAAA
>JAPVRG010236557.1:13412-30280 GCA_029783565.1 Rhagoletis cerasi
CAGTGGTTAGCGCTGCTAGCTTTGTACATCGATGATGCGGGTTCGATCCCTGCTGAAGTCTAGAAAAAGAAGTCTGATGAGGAGATGTGGTGATCTCCGAAATAGCAGCTATAACTTCTACCACTTAGACTTTGTTGGTTTTCCATTTTTCCTAAAAAATAATATCGTGGTACAAAGCTCAAATAACACTGTTGAACAAGATTTGAATTAACTTGATTTTAGCCTTTTGAATACAACCCTCTTCAAAAAATATCATATTTGTTAACCCAGATCATAAGCTATCTGTGTTACAATTTTATCCAAGTCCTTCTAGCCGTTTTAGCGTGAAGGAGCAACACAAATATTCATGTACTCACTCACTCACTCACTCACTCACAAACTTTTACATTTATACGAGTAATATTAGTATGATTATTAGGGTATACTAGCGCAACGATCGAGCCATCTACGTACTCGTATATCTAGTGTTTTAACCTCTAAGAACTCACTGCAACATTAGCTGAGCACTTGGAAGGTGCTTCAGATTCTGGATGGAGACGATATTCGTTCTCCAAGGTGTTTACATGGGCAATCACGTATTTATGTAGTATATGCTCTGGGGGTTTCCTCCGCCAGTCTACAACACCTCTAATTCGTCTCTATTCTACAAAAATGGTTCCTTAGACTGCAGTATCCTGCCAGGTATACAGTGAGAGTACTTATACCCTTTCGGATAAGATTAAGCAATCGCTCAAAAACAGAGACGAGATAGAGTTATAAATCTTCTGGATCGCAACGGGCTGTAACCGGAGATGCCTCCCACCTTATTAGGAGTTCTGCCCTGTATCCCTTCAGATGAACCTCAGAGAGGCTGAGTCTAATCGAGCTCCATTGGGTACCGCATTTCGCGAAAGTATATCAGCGCTTTCGTTGCCATCACAGCTCTCATGACCTGTAGTCCAGGACAAGGTAACCTAGTCAAAGATTATTTACATTGTTACTAATACAAGGAAAGCCTTACTATACAGAAATTAGATAAAACCCCTTCTCCTATCAACAGAGTTATCAGAAAAAAATGGGTTGATTTGTTGGTTTGTTGGTTGCAGTGACATTTTAAAACCGTAACTACCAATGTAACATGTCGAGTGTAAGAACCTAAGAAGTTGAAGTCAATATAACTTAATTCTGTTAAACCGCAAATGAAAGGTTTTCCTAGAATCTTAATTCTGGTTCTATCCAGTGTTGTGTTTCAGTCAGTATCCTGTGAAAACGGCTGGCTAACCGAGAATACAGCCATGCTTGTACCGGTCCGTTCTGAGGCTACAACTATTTTACATGCCTTTCTGACAGAAAAACACTGGCCGAATCTGGCTTGAGGATTTTTCGGTTTGGGGGCCAGTTGGAAAAATCCCCGCTTTTATGCCAAAATCCATTTTCGAGCCGCCCGTAAAAATAAATGTGTCGAAGCATTCAGTAAAAACATAATATCTCCATTCGTTCCTTCATGGAAACATTGTGCTGAAGTAGAGTTAAAATTCTCAAGAAAAAAGTGGTAACAAAATTGAACCAGAACAAGGAACTAACACATTTATTTCTTTAAATCAAAATTTTAGTTTTTTTATCCACAACAAAGCTAAAAACTAGTGTTAATAGTGAGTTAGAGAAACAGATACAGTAAGTGACTTTTTAAATTTTATTTTAAAGAAATATGAGTTACATAACTAGATATTTTCAGAAAGAAAATATTTACCTGCCGATTTCGCAACCTTTGCTTTGTTTTTGAACAAGATCTGCTCCACAAGAGAGGGTTTAATTTTTAATCCGCTCTGCTTCGGTCACTTGAAAAATTTATTGTTCACAAAGTTTAACCGCACAGCAATGGCGACCAACCTATAGTTTACACATCGATGATATCAAATGACAAATGATCAGAATATCTCCATCGTGACTGCCAAATTATTTAGCTAGGATCGACAGTCTACACAAGAATTATTAAATGCAGATAGACTAGGAAGTATGTATTGTATACACACGAGCTTGTCAAATAATAAGATGAATTTAAATAAAGGTTAATCATGATTTTAAAAAATTATTTTGAATTATTAACTAGAATAACTTATCCAATGAATAAGATAATCGCAGTCGCTTTAAATAGTTTTTAGTAAGATTTATTTACCTATAAATTTCACAAAAAATTTTATTCCTTTCTCCTTTCACGGAAGAGCCACGAAATCCCCGTAAACAAAATCCCCAGAATCCCCATTAAAAAAAACCCCAACACAACATCCCCAAAATCATAATCCTCAATATAAAAATCCCCAAACTCAAAATCCCAAAAATAAAAATCCCCAAACTCAAAATACCCAAGTTATATATACCTGTGACATTTTATTAAAACAACTTAACTCGAGATAGGCAATTTTTCCTTTAAAGCATTATTTCATTCGATTCCCAAGCAATATTTTAACGATTAACTAGCCAAAGTTTAAGATGCCCTTTTAATGGAAGCTCAATAAAAACATAAAACTTTTCAAGATAAACTTATTATTTTTTAACTCAAAGTCAAACCTTCTATAGTCACTTAAGTTGTTTTAATAAAATGCCACAGATATGTAAATATGTAAACCAAAACAAGTAAAGAATTATACTAAATGATAAGCAATATTTCGATAACATGATAAATTAGAAATAATTGGTACTCTGATATAGCCCCAAGTGGCATAATCCCAATTTTTAAATTTGGAATTACATATGTCCTCTCTTATACAGTGACAAAAAGCCAATATTTTTTCTTTGGGTTGTGTCACTTTTTATTAGGTACCATAACACAAACTGGAATAATGTCACTTTTGAAACTAAAGCATAGCATTCAGCTATCAAAAAAAAAATAATAATAAAAAATTCAATTAAAAAAAGGCTCAGGAAATGAAAAAAATTTTCTTTTATCGAAATCCGTTGCATCTCTCAGGAAAAAATACTCGTATACTATTTACATACTTCTTCAAGAAAATTTACTTTTTCAAGCGACAGAAAAAATTAAAAATATTTCTTGTGATTTTTCTCGAGCTGGAAACTAAGTTTAAAAATTGGAGAGTTCGGATATTGAATCTCGGCCATTTTTTTATTTTACATAAAATAATATTTTGATATTAAGTTTAAAAGTTGAAAATCCCGCGGTTTTTTGTTTCAAGTTAATAAAGTAAAAAAAACATTTTTTTAACGATGAAATAAATTTGAAGGACACGATGACAAAAATATGGAATTCCCATGGTTTGTGTGAAATGCGTTTAAAATCTCGGCGATTTTTGACCTAATCTAAACGCCTTTCACACAAACCATGGGGATCTCTTGTTTGCTTTTGGGGATTTTGAAGATGGGGATTTCAGGCCCAACCCTCCTTCACCACTATTTAATAGCCATTGCGTAGCGAGAAACGGCAACAGTTACCTGTGGCATTTTTTGGGGTTGAATCTTATATAACTTGCAGCAGCAAAAACATACATACCTTGGCATACATGCGTAGTTACATAAGTATTTATATGAAGAATTGTGTAGGTTACATTCCTTCGCCATACCAGCACTACATGCCGGCATATGGCACTTTTGCTTTCTGCGCAGCCACCACACTAACATAAAATTCCTCATTTAATTTTCACTCCATATTTACGGTTGATTGCTACTGTCGCAGTCGATTTAAATTCAAACGCATCTCATTCTCTCCCTTCTGTAGTTCTCGCCCTTTTCTGCCTGACCTCCTAGCGACCTTTCAAATTTGTTTTTGCATGTATGGCGGGGATGAAGCCAGCTTCATTGTCTGCTTACCGCATGCTGTTTGAAGTTTGACGTTTGCATAGCTTAGGTTTGACGGCGTCAAAATCCAACAAACTCAATTTAAACGTTTGACGTCTATTAAACGCTTAGATGGATAACTCGGAAGGTACGCGGATAAGAGAGTGTATGGCACATAGTGTGATGGGTGGAGATATTGCTTGATTATAACGGTATTCAGCATTTTAGCTGCCAGACTAACTTTTACTTTCACCTTCATTTGTCCACTTTTGTTGCTTCACCCTTAAATGACGCGCAACGTCCTGTTGATTCTCATTTCTTTCACTTATTTTGAGACATACACAAGATTTACATTTGCATGCTTTAGATGCTTGTGCAGGTAGAACTGTTTTTGCAGCTCCGTCGTTGTAGCTGTTGGTCGTAGTAATTTGATGTAAGTGATTTAAGGTACTTTTATATTTATATACATTAGGGTGCATCACCAAAAAAAGTTGCAGGTTTTCCATCGGAATTATAAAATCTATTATATTTTAAGACTTTTGCCAAAATATTTCGGAAAAATATTAAGGTAACGTGAGCCGGACCGATTTTAAAACAGCATAAAAAATCTAATTATTTTGATTCCGTTTATAAAAGTTTAAATTTAAAATTTTTCTATCTGTGCTGATTTTTTGGAAAAAATTTTTAAAAACTAATTTTAATTATAGAAAAATTAGATTTTCGAAGATATTTTCAAATCGGTCTAGCTCATGTAAATCTTAATATTTTTCCGAAATATTTTGGCGGCAGTCTTAAAATATAATAAAAATTATAATTCCGATGGAAAAATAGTACCGATTTTTATTTGTATGGAGAGTGATGCAGTCTAATATACATAAATACATACTTACAATTTCAGCAACAGTTCAACAAGCTTATGTAACTCATACGCCCTGTATATCCTCTGCTTGCATGACCTCAGAGTCGCTAGTCCCCGCAAGCTTTGTCATAATTCAAGCTATTGTGGCATCAACTCTAGCGGGCATCGCGCCAAAAACACACCCATAACTAATTGTACGTATTGCCGTGTTGCGTGTTGTCGATGAGGAGTTGTTTGTGTCCACCCTTCTAATCGCTTATAATCACTTCCAAGCTTTGTTGAGTTGTCATCAGGATTTTTTTGCTGCAGAAGTCGCATGGTTGGTCATGCTCAGCTAAATATTTATGTGTGAGTGTGTGTGTATGTTAACATACACAAGTGTACAGTAAGCAATATTTGTAGCTACTGATTTTTTATGTTTACCTTACAATTTGCATAATTCTTTACTCTTGTTTGTTGCTTATCCTTTCTTCCTTCTATCTACTTACGTATGTACATATATGCATTTCTGTGTATACAGTTCTGATAAATTTCATCACGCTAGCCATTTAATTTGTATTATAATGAGTGAAAAATGTCTCCACTAGTGATTACTTAATTAGTGTGGTTGCAGCTGTGTTTATTTGCATATTATTTATTGCACGCCATACACGCACACACTTCAATGTATGTACGTGCATGTATAGTATTAACACACATACCTATATAAATGTGAATTTTGAGCTTGAGTGGGCCAGACGCGCTCCAGCCACTTGTGGTTGAAATTTAATTAATGTCATTTCATCATCGGGGTGTGTCTCTGATGTCGATGGGCAAACATAAGATTTGTTGCCTGCAGTTTAAAGTATTAAAGTTTTGATTTGGATGACACCTCAACAGTTCCAACAAAATTTTCACATTTTCGCCTTTCGAATTTGTTTTTTTCCCAATCCAAAAAAGTCCAAAATCATTTACGCGGAGCGCTTGACAATACAAACTCCTTTATGAACTGAGCAAATACATACTAAGCCCTCAGAAAAGAAATGTCCAAATCCAAAAAGGTCTACTTGAAGAGCCTTGGAAGAGTGTTTCCTGTTTGAATTGAGAAAAGTGAAACAAAACACTCAAATCGTAAATGTTCCAGTTCCAATCCAAAAAAGTTTACGTGAAGAGCCTGAAAGAGTAGTTTGCATTTGAACAGAGAAAAGGGTAATTACTTTATGGATAGAGAAGTCTTACTAAAACCCCTGATAGTAGATGATCGCATAGATATTTTAGTCTGCACTAATAGAGAATAGTCTACACGAAATGAACTGATGAAATATGAACGGTATGGATGAAGAGTATTCATGATCATGTTGATAAAAAAATTTAGAGCAATTGCTCTATAGATAAAAATTTATAGAAATATATATTTACAAAAATAAAGTATAGCTCTACCCAGAATTGCATTGGACGACGGTAAAGCGGTCGACGGTTAACCGCTGTCAAAATTAAAACTCACAGGGACATATGGAATGGCACATAATTGCGACGGCAGCGTTTTTACCGCCACCGTTTTTCGGTTGATTTAAATTTATTTCTATATTTACCGTCCAGCGGAGACGGCAGAATGTTGATTGAGAGTTGATTGATGTGACTGTCACTTAAATTAATTTCAGTTTTATATTTGAAATGATTGAAATATTCTCATAAATAAAAATAAAAATGAAAAGAAATGAATAATGAGAAGCTTATTGAAGAAATGAGGAAATACAGGTCGCCGTCGTCCACCGGAATTGTGTTTACTCTGACGGATTTCACTGCGGCAACTGAACCGTTGCTCACTTATCGCCGACCGCTTTACCGTCGTCCGCCGCGATTCTGGGTAGAGTTTATATTTGATTATTTGGTGAAATCCGAACCTCTATGACCGAAGAGCATTCGTGATCTTTATGAAGGGAAATCCTGCTTCAAAAAGAGAAGGCGCAATTGCTCTGAAAACGAAAATCTATAGAAGTGTGTAATTTTGTTTGTTGCTAGCTAATTTCTCAGCAAAAAAATTATTGATTAATTGCTTTGAATAACTTAGTGAGGGGGGAGACCAGTATGTTTGCATGTATGTATTTATATAAAAAAAAATATTTATTCGAGTGGGTAGGCACAGTGGCCAATGGTAATCATCAATTACCACCTCTGCAGGGTTGAAAGCCAAGCAAAAGCAGAGTCCGCAAAAAGATCCGGAAGCATTGTCCGGAGGATGCATCAGACTAGGCCGAGCATACTTTAAACTGCCATAAAATTCTAACTTAAAAAAGTTGCATTAAGGCTCAGTGATGCCTACTTGGCATTGCATGATAGTTGTCACGTAAGGAATCTGTTAAATGAGCTTTGCGTGTAAGCGGTTACCCAACGCACAGCATTACATATGTAAAAGTCTGTTGATGTTTGATTTCTACGTAAAATGACATGCCATGTAGTGCAGTGCAAAGTATGCATAACTGAGCTTTTACATGGCGGTTGAGAAGTTCATGTGCAAAAAAATTTCATAAATATAATGAAGGAAATTTTTGCACATGCCGCATTACATAGCATGCATTTAGGCGCCTCGTGTTACCAATCGCGCCTAAACACGCTTTGAATGAAGAAATTGTATATAGATCTAAATGCTGAATTTGTAGAGAATTTACCCTAATCACGAAATGGTGAGAAAATAGTATAAAAGAAGATGCTTATAAAAATAAATTTACCAGCAGAGCCTTATAAAACACTTTTAGAATAGATGCTCTTTGATAAAAGCAGTATACAAGTAGAGCCTTATATAAGCTTTATAAAACCAATTGCTCTTCAAGCTTGGAGTATTGGCAGGCTCATTAATTCAATCAGATAATATATTTTCGTTATGAAATTCATCTAGTACATCTGGCATACTTAAAACTTAAACAGCCATCAGCTGTAGAATTTAATTGAAAATTTTCGGCAAGCAAAAAGCGACTGGACAAAAAATATACAACGGTAAGAATAACCCATTAATGTATGAAAGAATACGCACAGGAGTCGGCTCCAGGTATTCCATCTCCATCGAGCTAACCTAGCCTGTCCTGAATTCAAGTCCACTCCAGCGCCATCTAGCTGCAGAGTTGAGGAAGAGGAAGAAACCGCGGAGCACTTCTTCTATAGTTGCCTAGCTTTGGCCAAGAGGAGAGCAGGCTTTAAAGGTAGGCCCTTCTTTAGCTCTCTTAAGGAATTAGTACCTGGGTGGCCGATCCTTGCTCGGTATTTTTCGAATTTGTCGCATAATCTTACTTACCTAGAGCATAAATTTCCAAAATAGATTTCCAAAATATCGAACACTAACCACAAAACGTCACTTAAGCCTGTTTGGCGGTTAGCATGCGCACTCCAAATTTCATCTAAATCGGTTTAGTCGTTCCCGAGATAGTGGTCGATATATGAAGGAATAAATAATATGCGGGCAGGTGGCAACCCTAGGTGGCAGCCCTACTCGAAAATACTTTGGTTGGTATACGGCCCAAAATACCTTTCATTTGATACCCATATTGTCATATGTTGCTTAATATTTAAAAAAAAATTGATATAGGTGGCAACCCTATGAACCACCCCAAGTAGCAACACCAAAGTAGAAAATCTTAAAACATAGCATACTACCCATACACCAAATTTCATCCAAATCGGTTAAGTCGTTCCCGAGATAGTGGTCGATATATGAAGGAATAAATAAAATGCGGGCAGGTGGCAACCCTAGGTGGCAGCCCTTCTCGAAAATACCTTGGTTGGTATACGGCTTAAAATACCTTTCATTTGATACCCATATTGTCATATGTTGCTTAATATTTAAAAAAAACTGATATAGGTGGCAACCCTGTGAACCACCCCAAGTGGCAACACTAAAGTAGGAAATCTTAAAACAAAGCATGCTACCCATATACCAAATTTCATCCAAATCGGTTAAGTCGTTCCTGAGATAGTAGTGGATATACAAATATATAAATATACAAATATACAAATATACAAATATACAAATATACAAATATACAAGAATAACCCGTTTAAAGTTATAAGATAATGCGTAGGAATAAAACCAATTCTGCGCTTTATAAGAGCTTCAAAATGGTTTTCTGAAGAATAGTTACCGGAGTTCCCGTGTTCTGCAGTGGTACCACAATGGTCATTCAAAAGGTCTGAGTGAGTTGGTCATTTGAACCGACTGCCACATCAACCTAACCTAACAGAATAGGTGAACCAGCGTGATATAAAGTGTTTGAGTCGCCTCGTCTGCGAGCCCAGACATGCTCAATTTAATGCCCGTCATTCTAATTGCGGCAGTTTCAGCAAAGAAAATTCGTTGATATTCGCTATCGTAGGAGCGTAGGAGTGTCCTGTGATTGCGCTGTCAATAACTCTTGCAGCAGATTTGTTAAGTTTTAGAATTGCGGTTACAATGACCTTCAGACCTTAGTCGGTAGTCATAGTATTTACCGACTCTTTTAATAGATGATATAGAGTTGCCTGTCTCATTTATTGCCATATTAGTGCCTTCTCTGTCCATATCATCAGCTAGTAATCAGCAAATAGTCACGCAGTGATGAAACGCAGCACGGAAATTCCTTAAAACCCACGAATTCACTACTATAGATCACATTGCGGTCAAGTTCGCGTGGCTATTGAAGTAGATACTGGCTTTCTTAACTGGAACCACATCCTTCTTTAATCTCACCTTGAAAGAAGCTATAATCGTTTTGCATACGAAAGTACTTATTAATCTGCTGGTTCTTTGAGGAGAGACCGGCGCCGATGCCTTGCTCCAGCTTTGAGCCATTAGTAAATGCAGATCGATATACTATGAGCAGTCTTTATTGGAAACAGGTTGAAGAAAGTATATATTCTTTGAGTTCGCGTCACCTTTTAGCAATCATGTAGCCATTATCACCACCGAGACCACAGCCGATCTCATATCCCAAGTCTTATTAAAGATTTTCCGACATTGTCTGAAAACTTTCAGTAATCGATTTACTTTCAGCTTGACGTGAGTTTTCTACGTCAGCTTCCTATCTAGGGTTAGCAATAGCTATGTATGTACATAACTATTTCACTTCTGTAAAAATGCTAGCATCCAGAGGGTTGGACTTTCCAAATATTTTTCCGGCCTAAAAAATACTAGAGCTGTTCTGCTGGGGCTGACAGCAGTGCCCTGCAAAGTTTAAATTATTTTACAAGTGTGCCAATAAACACGCATTGATGCAAAAGTTATCTTTAGGTAACGTAATGTACGCCAGGTGCTTGCTAGTTTTTACATATACATACATATATATAACTCGTAGTAGTTTTATAAAACATCTGTACTTTTAATTCGAAAATCTTTTTTCACACTGAAACTTTTGCAAACTCTATAATCAGGGTTAATTTGTAAATTAAGAAAATTTCCCTTACTTTATTGAAAGAAACTTCTTAAGCCACAAGTTGCAGGTTTGTCAACAAATAAGGAAAATAGAAAGAAAGCTAAAGGAATGCAGCGATAACTGACTAACAGCTGCCATTAATTAAACATCACGTGCCAGTATGGCGCTATGGAAGCTTAAGCTCGAATCATTCAAACGAACGGAGAAGCAAATGGCAAAGCATAGAAAAATACAGCCAGAGCAACAAGCATTTTGTAAAAGGCGTTCGGTGGGAGGTAAGATGGAAAGAAGCCTGTGTAAATACCTGAGTCAGATAAAAATAATAGAGGCAAGAAAACGTAAAGTATGCGGCAACTGCAATTTCTAAAGGCATGAAGCATTGCAAAAGCCTGAAGGATTTACAAATCCATACATACTATTTATGTGCATATGTATGAGCATGTATGTATGTATGCGTATTCCGCCAGCTATATTACGTATACGCTACGTCGCGCAACTGAAGCGAGTTTCAAAAGGAGTGTTGTTGCTACCCGTTGCAACTCTATCGCCTTTGGCATTAGTGTTGTTTTTTTTTGTTGTTTGCTGCTTTTGTAGCTGTTTATGTTGCATCAAGTGCACTACAACTAAATAATGCAACAGAGGCAAGAAGAAGCAGCAGCAGCACCAGATGTACATAGTTGCAGCTGCAGCAAAAGTTGTAGCATTGCAGCGAAGTTGTATCATTGAGACGTTGCTGAAAGAGTTCTACCTACGTCTGTACTAAAATACGTACTCATATTTATATGTCTGAACATGAGTACAACAAACTTATTTACTCGTATTCATATTAGCGGACTTCTTTGGGCAACATACATATATAGGGTGTCCCAGAAGTAACCTGCCAAACTTGAGGAGAAGGTAGGTGGGGCGGGTGAGCTCCCTGATAAGGAAACATTTTTCAGGTAAAAGTGTCACCGTTTTTGAAATTTTTTTGAATTTCAAAACTCGGACCTTTTTATGTATTTTTACAGCATGTAAATTTAAAAAAAGTTAAAATTAAAAAAAAAATGCAAAAAAAAAAAAAAAAAAATTTTTTTACATGCAGTTAAAGAAAATATACGAAAAGGCCCGATTTTTTTAATTAAAAAAAATTTCAATATTTCAAAAAACGGTAACACTTTTACCTGAAAAATGTTTGCTTATCAGGGAGCTCACCCCCCACATACATTCTCCTCAAGTTTGACAGGCTACTTCTGGGACACCCTGTATAAGTGCATACAAAATGTGTGTATATCTGAAGTTGTAAGTAGATATATGTACATATATTTCTAGTTTATTGTGGTTATTTTCCGTCTGCAACACTTAAACTATGAGTGTAAGAATCACCAGCAAACATTCCCAATATTGTTGTGTTGTCGGATTGGAGCAGATTTTGTAATGTAGTGAGGCATTTGCTAGTGCGTTTTGTAGTTGTAATTGCTGTACGCCTTCGTGCGTGTGTGCGAAAGTTTGTGCTGAGTCTTCGTCACTGGTTCGTCAAAAATGGTTGTAGTTTAATGGCCTGAGTGTATTCCAACAGTTTCTTGGTTTGTATCCTGTTCAGCCTACTTAAATCTTCGGATTTGGGTTTGGTCTCCTCTTTACTTCTAGGTTTTGTAATCTGCCTTTGAGATGTTGAGTACGAATGGTTTTTTGCTGCGCTTCGGCACTAACGTAAGCAACGCAACTGAAAAACACTTTGACTACATACCGTCCATTGCATTGTTTTCATATTTCTCTTAAATGGTTTCAAATCCTTATTTTTTTTAAATCGATCTACGAATAAATCGAAGCAGATAGTTGGGTGTCAATGAGCTCAAGGGTTCGCCATTCAACGCATCGTATCTAAAACCTCCATTATAGCTCCATTACTAATCTTTGCACAAAAAGTGCTTCGCCGTTTCATCTCCTTCAAGGCGCGAAGAGGGAGGTTTGATGTTATGCTAATCACAGCTAGTTGAAGGGTCGCCGCGAATAACGTTGTAAGCGACATGAATATTCGCCTCAAAAAGCCTTGTAAGCGACAATTTTCTCAAAGCTAGTTTCTTTAACTTAAAAGACATAAATGTGTACATTTCATTTTTTAAGGGGAAGTTTCTTGAAGACTGCTATATTAAAAAAGTAGAAAATAAAATTAAATGACCGTATATGCGTCATTAAACAAGTTTTTTTCTATGTTTGGGAATTTATAATTTTGCCACTTACGATGTTATTTTAGGTGACCATTCATGTCGTTTACAACGTTATTCGCGGCGACCCTCCAGTTGTCTGTGCTACGAAAAATGACAAGCCCGCGATGTAAAAAGTATCATGCAATACCATCCGCTCAATGTAAGTAAATAACTAGCAAGATCTTCATAGGATGAGAACATTAGTAAGGTCACAAGGCACCTTTATGAATTGACTGACGAAGTCCAGAGGTTCATAAAACAACACTTGAACCCAACGTTATATCGACAGGCCTTAAACGGCATTCACAAGGAGTCGGTCCTAAGTTATACAGACTCCAGACCTGTGAATGCCGTTTTGGGAACTCAACCACGGGACGTGGACGAGACTGAACTTCGTCTGCCTTGGAAGACACGCACCCCACTAGGACAACTGCGCTATGGATACTGCAGCAGGTTAAACTCATACCTGAGCAGATTGAACCCAGGTGTCCGGCCCTTTATAGCCAAATGTTAAGATGTATAATTTTCAGGCTGACGTGAGTCCCAGAGTAAAACGAGTTTTTCATATTTACCAATATAACTTAGCCCAGTCTTATATTGCCGCACTCCCAGAAAATAGTTAAGCTAGGTCTTCTGAAGTGAATCCCTTTCAAAAGGTTTATTCAAGAAGTTCTAAAAAAGTACAATTTACGAGAATGTATAAGTTTATAATATTTAGCATTACAAATGAATTTCAATATGAACTTTAAGTTTCAATAAAACATATTTGATATGAACTTTGAATAAATACTTTAAAGAAGTATGGTTTTTAGTACTTAAAGAATTAACTTTAGAAAAATGGCTCAAAAAACCTTGTGAATTACAAAAGTCCTTCAATGGGCAGCGAAAGCAGAAGCCCTTCAATTTATGTTATTCCAAACAAACAAGAAAGGAGAAATGAATAATAAGTGGAAGGCCTCTTGACTCTCAGGAACGCCTTTAGAAGGCTTTTAGCTCCCGAAATAACTATCTTTTGTGCTAGTTTGGGAGTCGTGAACACGTAATTTTCTATCTTTGCTTTGGAACCATCACTGTTGATACTTAGATGTATAATCCAGTGATTAGTATTGAGGATAAGCCCAAAAATTACTCTTATGAAACTCAACATTGTCGTATTTTCTTCTTCTTATTTGGCACTACAACGGTTTGTCAAAATGGGCTGAGAACCAAAAACTTCGCCAATTGCTTCTCTCCTTTGCGAGTTTGCGCCAGTTGTTAATTCCGAGTGCATACAGATTCTTCTGAACTTGGTCCCTCCATTTCGTTCGTTGTCCACCCATAGGCTCCAAATTGAAGGATCTTTTCAGCAAAGCCTCGTCATTCATGCCTAGACTAGGCTTGTTTGGCGGGCAGCCCAATTTCATGTTTAGTGATTTTGTCGCTTGTCAGCAAGTAGCTGAGAGGAAAGGGCCTACAATAAGGCGGGACACGTCATCTGCATAAACCTGGGCGTAGACATTAGAACCGTTAAGGTAGATCAGTAGGGAAGGATCGTGTTGCTATTTCTGGAAACCAGATTTTACAGGGACGTCTTAAAAGATATTCCCAAAGGATAGGCATGTTGATGCAAAGACAAAGGATGCGATGAAAGCGCCTGCCGGCGAATGCACAGCTCAACAAATCTTTCCATGAATAACATCATGCTAATAGGCCTGACGCTAAAAGGTCTTCTGTAGTCGTTCCTACCAACTTAATTCATAAAGGCGACGTCAAATAGCCTCAATGATTTTGGTATACCAGCAAATACGAGTAAAAACGTAGCATTGAACATTTTTTTCAAGCTCGCTAACAAAATTTGAGCAGCTTTTTGAGTACGAAGGCAGGACGCCATCCTTATTCTCCACAGCTCTAGCAACAAACCATTTGTAACTTGAAAGTTAGATTCCTACATTCCCTCCCTCTCCTATCCAACGAAGGGAATGTGCAATTCTTAACTGATTTCCAAGGACATGAGTCTCCCAAAGAACTGAATGAGTCTGCTTAGTTGACACCGTGAAGAACCCATCAGGGCCGCTTGAGCAAACCTAGGTTAGTGATTTGGTTTTAAGAACTTTCAAAAGTCTAGATGTTTGACTGAAGGTATCAGTACCACTGCTGTATTATTTGAATGAAGCATTTTCCTAGAATCACCACTCAACTTCAATTTTTTAACGACCGTCTCATCAATGGCCCGCGGAGATCGAATGCTAAGGAGCGACACAAGTGAGCTCTGAAGCCGGAGTCCGTTTTGGTCTTAATTTTGCATTGGCGCAAAGCATATAGTTTTTGCATCAATTTGAAGTTCAACTCCATGGGCCGAGATCGAATCTTCACTTACTTAGGACTTTCCAGTATAAAATTTACCACCCCACACGCGAGTTAGATATATATACATAGTTAGACCCATAAACTCTTGCTTCCTAGTTGTAAGAAAAGTGGGTTTGGTGATCACGTTCAAGATGTTCAGCCGAAAAGGTAGGATGTATTCGAAAAGCCTATTCTCCCTTGCATTGCACATGCTGTTACCGCAGATTTTATTCTAGGCTTTAGCACAGTATCACAAGATCAAAACATTTCGTTTATCGAAATATTCCATAAGTTCAACTATTTTCCACGCAGGTGGTGCCAATATAGAGTCATATGGAAAATATCCAGAGGAAACACGAAGTGTTTCCGTCCATACTTGCCACTGAAGCTCGGCCCTTCCTCAGCTAGGCCCTGACAACAGATCCGCTCAAGTTTGACCATTGTATAAGGTAGGCCCTCGGTTTGAGCAAGTTTGCGTCAAATATAATGCTGACCCCTCGTAAGCCATTCAGTACACATATGACGCATTTAAACACCAAGGGTGGGTGTCTCATGCAGCCTGGTCTATTTATACGATAAATCGCCGCTTAAATAGTAGTATTTGGGCAATCATCTTAGGACGGCAGCTCAAAACATTCGGCCCTTCTGGCACAGACGAGATTTTCGCAAGGCAGGCTAGGTCATGTCGTTCGAATGGACATAAACGCTCCTGCTCTGAAAGTATTCAACGCGGGTCGCGATGCTGGTAACAGAGGAAGAGGAAGGCCTCCTCTGCGTTGGAAAGGCCAGGTGGATAAGGACTTGGCTTCACTTGGCGTTTCCAATTGCCGCCATTTGGCACAGAAGAGAAATGACTGGCGTGCTGTATTATAAAGCTTTTGAGATGCAGAATTTAGGAAAAATAGTCAAAGGTTTTACTTTTGAAGGTAATTTTCAAGGTGTAATTGAATAAAAAATTAGCTCGACCTCAAAACCGACCTCCAAAAAATTCTTTTGGATTTTTTTCTTTTTTTGACCAAAAAACACCACGCAATTAATTAAAAAAAATATTTTTAACTCGTTTTTCGGTTCTTGTGAGAACTGAAATGGATTCCTGGAACCAAGAACAGCAAAAATGTGTGTCTAAAGCTTTTAAAAAGTTCATCGCATACTGATTACAGGTAAAAATAGGAACAAATTTAAAACCTACTATATTTGAAGGCGATTTGAAAGGTCAATACAATAATTTTATCCAAATAAACTATTTTTTCAGCATTCTGCAACTCAAAAGCTTTAAAATACCGTTACACTTATTGCACTTGCTCTTCTCGTTCTCGAGATATTTGATTTAGTCGCTTTTTTCAAAATTGTACACTGTGCACCGTGTACCCCGCTTGGAGGCCAGAGTAGCCGTGGCACAGGAAGTCAACACTCCCGTAATACCTTTTGAGTGTCATAGTTATGTTTCGAGGGGACACTGAGGCAGGCAGTAAGAGGCGAAGCCACCAGACTTTTACTTTTGCACCTCTTACTAGCAAATTTTAGTGCTCCTGCATCACAAAAGGGATGTCTGCTTTTCGTGAATGTAATCCCCGCGGACCGTGGTCTCTTGGGAAATGTAGCAGCAGGAGGACTGCCGGCAAGCACACAGCGAGATTTATCCTTGCGGAGTTTCATCACCTGCTTCATACGTTTCTCTCTTTGAGTGGAAAACTAAAGCCAAATTTAAGCGTAAACGCTGGTGACTGGTGTGATGGTTGTGCCCTTCACATTCCATGACCCGACCGCAAGTGCAGGTGGATTTCCAATCGTGTGGAGTATAATCTTTGAGTTTATACTTCACGTAAATAGTTTAACTGCCTGGGCGCAGTTAAGCCCTGAGGCCAGATTGGTCGGTCTATCAGAGAATATGTTTCCCGTCTTTCTGCTAATTCCCGAGACGAACAAATGCCATTTGAGTCACACGCATAAGGGACTTTAGGCTCCTTTTACATCAAACATAGCTTACGGCAGCTATATTCTAAACCCTCTATCCCGCGAGGTTTGTCTTGACTTTAGAAAAAAACAGGATATTTGAATAATCTTTGCTTACATACACAATTCCATGCGTAACTACATACAAACATATGTGTTTGCCTTCTGGCTGAACATATCTTTGAAATTCCACCTGACCAACAATGCAACAATTACTTTTCTCTTATCCACTTAAGACTACCTCTCTAAAAAGTTTGACGCCCGCTTCTAAGCTGCAGTTGGTACTCAAATATGCATGTAGTATGTTTTTATGTTCGCATTGCTTAGAAGTCAAGGTGGATATATCTGTTTATATTTTATTGTATTAAAATTCTAAAGCAATCCAGTTGAAAACGT
>JAPVRG010236559.1:3638-14139 GCA_029783565.1 Rhagoletis cerasi
GCTCTTGTCCGTCGTATTACATAAAGGCTGACGTGCTCCTCGGTTAGTTTTTACATAGACGGATTGGCGTTTAGGAGAAGGACCCGAGGGTACCTCTATGACGACAGGGAGACATGCATAGCTGAAATTAAGGAATAATTCGATAATGGAGATAATAGTTTAATCAAATAAACCAAGGGCAATTAACGAATGATCTCCCTCTTTGTCGTTTCAGAACATTTCCCAATAAGGCCAGCTTAGTTAATAATTCACACTGATATATAACAAAATCAATGGGCAATGAAGCCGGGGTACCATTCTTAGCGCTGTTTTCGCACTTATCGTTCTAAACGTATTGGTATTACAAATGCCCAAAGCCTGAGGAACCATTTATTGGAAATAGTATACATGTAGAAAAAAAACTACGTGAACTACATACGGGCTATTACATTGAAAGTACACCCAGAAAAAAGTCAGCAAATATATTTCTCCCAACACATGATTTGGTAACTATAACCAAATAATGAACTTTTAACAAATTATGTGTTTACAGAAACATATTCAGTTGACGTAACTAAACTCTTTTCTCGGTGTAGATATGAGCATCTTTTCATAACTTTACCTGTTTCTGAGGAAAGCTTAAATACGCCATAATTGATCAAAAATGGTGGACTTAGAATCCAGAAAGGTAAGAGAAGCCTTCCTAGGGTACCGCGGAGCATTCTGTGGCATTGTCCAGCACTGACAGAGCTTCCTTGGTTCCGCGTTTCTTGCCTCATTGATTGGTAGCTGAGCAGTGCACTTTAATAAACTTCCTTTGGCAACATGCCAAATCATTCTTAGTTTGTGTGAGATCATCGTTGGACAGTCAAGTCAGCCTTTACTGTGATACTATCTACAAAACTGTTTACAAGCATAGCGACGGGTTGCCACTTAAAGAATTTCTAAAGTAAGGTGTAGCGATTCTCTCTGGGCACTGTCTAATTGGTAACCTTAGAAGAGAAATTCCTTTATTATTTTAATGCAATTTCGGTCACTGTGCATGTTGTATAGCGCCTAGAAGAAGCCACACCGCATTTCTTGTGTCAACGCAAATCCGATAAAAAAGCGACTCTACATGTATACGATACCGCATCACTACGACAGCAAGCGGCCACATAACTAGCATTCCAGAAAAGATTTTAGTTTCTTGTCCGCTCAAGCGACTAAAGTGCCTTAGATGCCTCGATGCTATTTATTTGCCACCTCAGACAAATGAATTCGCCAGAGAGCAAGCAACGTTTTCAAACACAGGCATTTGCATACATATGCAAATAAATATATGTATGTGTGCATATACATATTGAGGCCTAACCGCCAAAATAACGTAAGCGACATTTTTTCAAAATTTTCTTTTTGATGAGGAAATGTTCCTAGTTCATCGAAAATTTTGACAAAAATTTCGTTTACGTTATTTTGGCGGTTAGGGCTCGATATGTATTTACGTGTGTCGTAGAAGGAAAAAAACACAAAAATATATACTTAAAAAAAATATTTTAGCGACATTTTTTCTTGCCAAGCTAGCTGCTGCAAGGCAGTTGACGTTTACTGCTCTGATTCCCTTGCGGTCATACATCTTACATCACACATTCTTTCTCTCATGCATAGCAAAGTATTACATGTAAAAAGACCCAACTTTAGCTGCTTCTCGCTCTCTTTGCTACGAATGCTCGATGACGGATGCTTGCTGCTTGATAGTTGATGGCTGATGGCATGCCATGTCATCATCATTTTAATTTCTGGCACTCGTAAAGCTGTTGGCCGTAATTGCCAAAGTGACAATGAGGGCATAACGGCAGCACAAAATCATGAGCCCATCCATACACACACATGGATGACGATGCTGATGATTCCGCAAACAAACACGCACACGCACCTACATACACATAAGTTTGTGTGTGTGTCTGCTGCTCCTCCTCACTCACCCCAACATATTTCTCGTATTTAATATGTATGTAGCATGGGAAGCAGGTTGGCGACCGTCTGTTGCTGGTGTCAAACGATGAAGTGATGAAGTCAACAATGAAAAGATGTAATTTAGAAAAAAAACGCACTCACTCACTGGCTATATAGCATCGTCAGCGGCAATATCGGTGTAGCGGCATGTGGCTGGAAAATACTGAATAAATGAATGCTTGCAATCTCAAGCGTAAGTGGCTACACAACGCCTCAGCCGCTGGTGGTGGAAAAATTGTGAAAACGTAACGCCGGAGGCGGAGGACATACAAAAATATGCGCAATCAAGCGTTGTGAGGTTGCACTTTTTACGCTCGACTGCACTGCCAAAGGTGGCAAGTGGCAAAAGGCATGTTGCATACGACAAGTGGCAAAAGGCAAATGCTACATACATAAACTCCCACAATCATTGTTAGCCAGATACACAGTCAGCAGCACCAAAGCGTGTTGTTATTAACTCGGTTTGAGAGAGCTTCAGGGATGATGAATATTCTGCATGGTCCGTATATATTGCTACATACATACATACATATGTACAAAGGAGCGTGCGTGTGTGTGTGTGCTAAATATGTGTGCAAATATGAATTTATGTATCCATGTCACAATCTCCATAAAAACTCATTTTAATTCTTTTCCGCTTTTTCAGTTCATATCATCTTTCCATTTTTTTACATTTTTGCATTTTTACATTTATTACATTTACACCAGCTTTAGTGTTCTGTTTCATTTTTAACAAAGTAAAATGCGCAAATTTTTGATTGAGCACTTCATTACTAGTATTTCCATGTTTGTCTGATCTACAGATTTTTCTCATTTTTTTTATATTTATTTTTTATGGTAACACGTTAGCTGTAATCAAGTGCGCAATTTAAGAGCATGATTCGGTAATTTGCAATAACCATTTATGAACACACATTTTTGCCCAATTTTTATGCGCAAATTGGCTTTGCGCAAATTTCTCGGGAATATTGGAAAATATTGCATGAATCATTTTTAACAAACGGTTCGCTTTGTGTGGGGTGATATAAAGAATTTCATATTTTCGCGTGATATAAATTTATTAAGTTTGCCGTTGTGATAAAAGTGATTCGGTTTCAATAAAAAAAAAATACACTTCTTCATTAGCTTGTAAAAATATTATTTAGCAGTGCACAGAGTGTGTTTTTGAAGCATTTAGCGGACTTTATTATTTTCAAGGCTCAATAAAAGTGGTAATGTTTGCCTGTTTAACTAAAAATTATATCCATTTGCATATATGTGAGGTAAGTTTTATGCTACGAGCCGTCCTATTGAAAGGAAAATTGTTGTTTCAAATCGATTTAGTACGTTCCTAGTTCTGTTTTTTCATGAAACCCGCATATAAATTCCGGTTCTTCTTCGAGCAACATTTTTAAAGAAAGGTTTCTTTAACATTAATACATAGGTCTAACATAAAAAATACACTTAGAACAAATGAAAATAGCGGTAATTAGTGCACGCGCATGGCGCTAAGAAGCCGAAAATTATCGTTATCTTTTACTCAAAGACGTAAAAGAGTAAAACGAAAAATTATAGAAAATGCCTTAATTGTCCATATTTCAGTAGTGTTGGCGATAATTGTTAATGTTCAAAGTTTAAGCTATTTGTGTTACATGTGTTACCCTGTTCTTAGGGGCATTAATCTTAAGGGAAATTTATAAATTTGGCCCTTCTGGCAACTCCCCTTGCCTCGTGAAAAATTCGACTTCATTACTTCATTTTAAATTTACCAAGCAGCGAGCAAGTAGGGAGGCAAGAAAAAATGTAAGAATTATAATTTGTACTGTGTAAAACCCTATAAAATAATCGTTTATTTAGGAAATAAAACTGCGCCAAAACGAATATAAGCCTGTTTTATTCAAGACTTCCTGAAGCTGCAACAAATAGTAACGTCTTTCTAAATTACTACATTTATTTTATCTGTGTAAAAACATTAAAAAATTAAAAAGAATATATAATTTTTGTCTATGGAAACTTTTACTTCATACATAATTACTTTACACCAGTCACAAGGGCCTGTCCCGCCAGTCACAATTTTAAATATTTTTAAATATTTCTATGTATGTAGATTATATTAGCCTAATTTTTAATTAAAACGAAAATGTATAATATGTGTCTTACAATGCGAACAAAATCTCGCTGAAAATTAAGTGGTTTGAATAAAATTCGTCTTCGAGTGCACAAATAGAGGGTTTTTCGGTGTCCCACACATTCAGTCAAATAATAGTAACAAAGGACTTACAAATTGTTTGGTATTTTTTTGAAAGGAATTTTATACATTAGTTATTTGTCTATATTAAAGAATATTATTAACGGTTGTATATGGAATTGTAATGGAATGGAATCGTGGGTGCCTGGAAAACCCAAAAACAAATTTTTCCAAGCACTCAGGCAGTATTTTCCATTGTACTTAATGCCAAGAGACAGGATATAGAAGAAAGAGATATGTAGGTAGTGGTGGGAATTCATTGCTCCTCTGCAAACCTGCCAGACTACATTATGAATTTTAGCAGTTTGTTGAGGCAAAGAGAAATTACGTCATCCATTCTCAGTACATCCGACCCAAAAATGTACCAACTGAGTCTGGCGAAGGCCGGACAGCGGCAGAGAAAATGCTCTGTACTATACTCGTCCTCCAAACACGATGTACACAGTGGTTCGTCGATGGGGCCTATAGTGAACATATGTTGTCCCCATGGATTGTGTACTGTAATTAGTTCTACCAGGGATCGTAGATCAATCCTTCTTTGTCTGCGAAGAAATTTTTTATACGACCCTGTCAGGCCTTTGTAGGAAACACTTTGTTATTTTGCAGGTGTCAAAAGTGCACCAACGGCTCTCATGAGTTTTTTTTATGAGATCCTTGATGCACAACATCGTTCCCGCTATGCTTGGCCCTAAAATTGGCTTCGGTGCAATTGGGCGCTCCAGAGAACCGCAGTTCGCCTATTCATCAGCCAGTTCATTACCTTGAACACCGTAGTGTCTTGGCACCCACACAAGTTCAAGCTCATTTCATCTTGTAACGGAGTTCAGCCACAACTTACATTCCTGGACTAACTTTGAAGAGGTGCGATCGGTTTTCAGAGCCCTTAAAGCAGCTTGGCTGTCACTGCAGATCATAATTTTATCTCCGCGCCACCTTTCGCCAACTATCCAGTCTGCCACTTTCAGTATTGCAAAGACTTCCTATTGAAAAACCGTAGTCATTGCACCCAAAGCGGTAAGACATCTGAAGTTTCCGTCCAGATGCCAACCAGCTCCGGTACCGTTTAGCACTAGTATTTAGTAAGGATGATAGAATGAAAGTTTGGCCCATCTTGCGTGTGATGGCATCACGATAGCAACAAAGCACTTCGACACTTCGCTTGAATTCTATGCGCTGACATATCTACACACGTCGCTCTCTTTCTCTTTCCCCTTTTTCTATGCTGTATTTTTCTTCTTATCATGTAACTTCTTATCCATTTTTGCGATATCGCCGCCTAAGAAGTTTCACTTCAAAAATCGTTAAATTTCAAAAATTTCACAATAGCTGCGACAGATATTCTGTATGCTGCCATTTTTTTTAATTTGGTGGCACACTCTTTACACTTCACAGATTTGTTGTATTAGATGCCAACTTCCATTGCCTATTATAAACATTTTTTTTTAATAAAAAAAAAGCGTTATAAACCTTTTAAGGCTAAAATGCTCAAATACTTGATTCATTCAAGAAGAATGCTTTAGCATTGTTTTTCAGGCGAGAAAAGGGAGTACCACTAAAAAAAATAACTCGTGAGTTTGCTCATAAACCTAGATAAATAAATATTTTACCAGCAAAAAGCTTAACAGATATGCACCAAGTCGAACCATTATTATGGAAATCCTGAATACAAAGCCTTCTAATGGATTAATTTTTGGGAAGTGTATTTCTAATCATATATTCAGTGTACATTTTCAATTTGATATTTTTGCAAATACAGTGAGCGTATGCAGTAAAGGTTTTCAAATACATTTATATCGGACTATAAATAAGGATTTCTGAATAATTCAAGTGTAGCGCTGTCTAGCGAATCCATTTTTCGTAAAAGTATTTCTCAACACACCTGCAGTATACATTTCGAATTTCATCAAAATCAGATTATAATTACAGATTTTATGAATACCTCGACTCATGCGCCACCTAGTGGATAATACATAGCCTATGTCTGTATCTCGAGTCTAAATTTGGTTAAAATCCGTGCATTAGTTTTTGAGCCAAGTTTTAACAAAGATGTACCTTACTGTCAGTAATCAGTACCGCTCGATATGCGGGCATTCCGCTATCATCCTGAAAACTCTGGCTGGAGAATAATTTTATCTAACGGGAAATTACAAGATGGTCTGACGAACCCACGTGCAGGACAGCAAGGCATATTTGGCTTAGGTTGGATAAGCGTAGATCTCGCCCTCTACTCCGCTTGGAGCGTCCACTACTCCGACATGTAATTGGAGTTCTCACCGGTCATTGCCTGATAGAAAGCCATGCTAATAGAATGGGTATGCAGCCAAACAACTACAGTCGTAGCTGCCGTGATGAGGAGGAAATCGAGAGCGTAGAGCCACCTTTGACAGTGTCCTGCATTGGCGAGGGCTCGCCGGCGCTCATTTCTCCACTATTCTTTTGAATGTTTGGCTGAACCCGATTCAGCTAGTACCTACGATTTTGTGCGCTTCATTAGGGTTACAAATTAGTTTTACTTCTAAGTTAAGAGGAAGGACGTAAGGAGTCTCTAATATGGTAACACAATGGGCCAACGGTGGCCTAAGTGTGTCCTTTTCCTGCGCTGGATGGGGACAGCCAAGATAACCTAACTTTGCCTTAACTTTAACAAAGCAAGCATCTACATTTTTAAATATATAGATTAAAGTAAGTTGAGTTTTATATAATTAAAATTTAATTTAATTCTTTAATCTAGCATCTATTGTAGCCATCTACGCTAAAATTACTTTGCTTCTAATGCACCATAAAAATTCCACTTAAAACGCGCTCCAATGCTTACAACAGATTAAGATAAACAAAAAATTTCTTCAGCAACAATTTATAACATTACAATTTACAAGAGCCGGAGTACATAGATTGTCGCTGTAATAAAAGTCAAGTACTTTTACACAGAATCAGCGAGCATTCAGGCATGCAAATATTGCAGCGCGTAAAAATAAGGATTTACATGCAGTACACAAACAATATGTACGTACATTTGTATATGTATTTGCATAAAAACTGCTTGAATGTCTAATAATTTCATTACTACTGCAGAGGGTGCGAACCAACTTGATTGCCTATGAGGGCGCGCATTGCCACAGCTGGAATTATAAATTAAAAAAGTACGCAGAAGTGGGGTTATGGTGCTGGTGCTGGTGCAAGATTGAAGCAAAGCAGGCTTCAATGGGCTACTTCAAATTCCTCGCGAGCAGGAGGATTCAGCACTCGAGATCCTTTAGCCGACAGCCAATAGCCTACAATGCTTTAAGTATTATGTGAGTAAGCAGCAGAGCGAGGTTGTGAGGGACGCAACTATGGTAACCAAATGCGCATGCAAAGCATTGTGTGATTTCAGGCGTACTAACGGTAGCAACTCCTGTAGTAAGAACAACAGCAACAACAGTCAAATGTTGCGCAAGTATTTTGCGTAATTTTTACATTAAGTGCAACTCAAGCAAATGCTGCAATTGAATTGATGTTGAATATGCAAATGAATTGAATGGAAATTTTTACTACGAACCAACGAAGCAAGCAAGGATTTGCTATGTACCACAAGAAAAAAAGTTAGATTCTTGTTGAATAAAATCAGGCAACGCAACAAACAGCCGACTGACTTGACTAACTAAAGCTAGGCACAAACAAATAAGTATGTACACACTCCCGTGCCCACAGAAATATTTGTACCTTTGCATATATGTATACGAGTAAATGTCACACTTTAATTTAAATTAAATGACAAACATGGTTGCGTCTAATGAGCAAGAAGAAGATGAAGAAGAACCGACGCTGCTTTTTCTTTCAACTCATTTCATTTCATTTGCCAGCCGTTATACATATGCATCCCGTCGTGGCGGTCATTCGCCCGGGGAAACAAGTGAAATAAATAAATAAACTCTGACCGAACGTAGAGCACTGGGGGATAAACACACGCGGGCATTAATGTGCAGTGGCATGTTTGTGTTGCGCATTTGATTTTTCACACTCTCCGCTTGCATTCGCACTTGCACAGAGCTGTGTGCCCCGCTGCGTTGTGTGTTATTTGTTGCATGCTTACAGGCGCAAACGAAACCAATTGCCATGCTAAGCGCGTGCCAGCAGCTCTGTGTGTACGTTTTGCACTGCAAATGAATGCAACAAATGGCAAAGCGACAAAGTGTTAAAACAAACACTACGGGATATGACGCATAACACACACACACACACACACACGTATGCAAACGCATACACATGCGCTAGTGTGAATTAAAGTATGTTTATGTATAAATATGCATGCATATCGATGTGTGTATGCCCTGTAGAGAAAGCTTAAGTCAGTGATTAGAATTAGTATCTAGTTAAAAATACTTTAGATAAAATACTGGACGTTTTTGGTTTTTTTTTTCAAGACAAACGTAAAGGTAAAAATGGTCTGAAATTTTTCTGAACCGAAAGTATCCGACAATTTTCGAATTCTATTATTTGGGCATTCATTCTCCACCGTAGCCACCGTATCGAATTAGATAGAGGTGCGCACTTTCACTAGGTCCGTGAAATATCGAAACAAATATATATCTAGCTAGCGGATACGGCGAACTTTGTCTCGCCCCAATTTAACGGCTTCAGATAAACTCCAGAGTGATAATAAAAGACAGATAGTTCAAATTTCAATGTGATTTATTTAAATACAATCGAAATCAATAGAGAGCGATATGATAATGTTTTTAGATTTGTTTTCCGGTGCAAAAACAAACAACGAAGACGGTTTGCCAACACACGAACAGGCAACGTACAGCTGACCGTTCGAAAAACAGGGAAATTCCTGATTAAACAGACTTTCAACCGTTGGCCTTGCGATTCATTGATTTCCATCGCAAAAGTCAATCGAACGGGGAACTGAATCCACTTGAATTGGAATGGAAGATCAGTTGGAATAATCGGAATTCGTGGGATAAAGACCTTCTCTCCTTTGAATTTGCCCTTGATAATCGTCGATTGAATCACATTGTTCATTGTTGCACAATTCTTTCGGATAGTTTGTATAAATGCAGTTCTACAGCGATTTGACTTTGAATAATGAAATTGAAGCTACTGACATCCTTATTCTTAACTCCTAGTATGGCACTGTGCAATGCCGGAGAACACTTTGGTGATGAGTTCCTCCTTCGGCGATGTGAACTCGCAAAAATTTGCCTGGAACGATATAAATCCAGTTGCCAAGCGCCAGCAGCTGTCTGGAGAATTCAGCAGCCGGTGGATCATTTTGAAATGAATATTCGTGGTCACGGTGTAGCGAACAAAGGTGGCGCCGTGGTACCGCTACTTTGGTTTTGCCGATTTTGACTGGGTACTACCTTTGTTTGCAAATCAGCGGCAAAGAGAAATTTGATAATAAGTGAAAAATAAGGTAAAATTGTGTTAATTTGCAATTTGTGAGAGATTTTTGAGTTGAACACTATTTAAAAACTAATAAAATGAAGTGCCGTGTGTTAAATTGTGACAGCTGTCAAGGTAGTCCCTCAAAATGCAGCTTTTTTTCCTTTCCTCGCAACGAAGCCGGGGTGAGAAAGTGGGTGGAAAGGAGTGCACTAAGCTCGTTTTTGCGCCATCGTTCATTCATCCCAAGTGATGATTTTGCATTCTCGCATCAATTTCGCTGTCACCGAATTCTTGGTAATTGTGCACGTTGGCTTGTCAACCAATTTCAGATTTTGACCGAATTGTTGCCAGAATCAACGAAATGACGAATGTCTTGCCTGTCCCACCGGGAGCATCGAGAAAGTAAATGCCTCCCGTTCCATTGTCAACAACCTTCATCAGCGAATCGTACACGGGTTTCTGCTCGGCATTCAACAGCGGCACATTTGTTCGGACTCTTTCGGCCAGCTCATCTCGATCATAGTCTTGATCCCGTTGCAATTTGCATATGAATGCATCGTGCATCGAATGATTTGGCGCTGGCATTCCCAATGTCGACAACAGTCTGCCACACATGAGCACCCACATGTCTTCGACCAGAACTACAGCTTCGTTACGCATCTCGTCGTTAATTTCTAGATTGAAATTCGAAGTCGTCTTGCGAACTCTGTCCAAAAAGTCATCAGCCAACTCGTCCTTGTATTTGTATCACAATGCGGTCGGGCTCGACAGATAACGTGTGGCTATGATGATCACAAACAATGTACGAATTTGATTCGCTGGCGCAGAAAGAGTTGCATCGGCGAGCGTTGAGTCCCAATGTTTGTCGTTTTCGGGAAAATTCAAACGTTGGCAAGCCTCCCGAAAAGTGGCGCACGAATCAATTGC